>JAJOZX010012437.1:0-102431 GCA_023014485.1 Bathynomus jamesi
GTTCATGTCATTATTTCCAATATACTCAAACATTCCTTTACATATTTCTTCAGCTGATCCAGAATTCACAGAATAATGGCCCAAATAATCTGAACCAGGTTCTCTCACTAAAGTGATATGTTCTTCTGTTACCTTCTGATATACTTTGGACTCTTTTTTTTTCTTGGAAGAGTGTAGAATCTTTCGACCATCAAACATCAAAATAGATTCCTCTGATTGGGACCTGATTTTGATCTTTCATAATTTCTGATCTCTTCTTTTGTCTTTCTCTTCTGATTTTACTCCTATCCACTACTTCAGATGTATTGTCAATAGAAACTTCTCCAATATCTTGCAATACTGCACTAACAATGAATGCTGCAGCTCGATCTGAAACTGCAGTCCTGTCACAAGCAGTAGCCACTGAAGGTAGATTTGTAGTTTTCCTTTTCTTGAATAATTGTTCTTCAGGTTGTTCGAGCTTTCTCTTCGAGCTAACTGGCTCTGGAAATGTATCGTCTGATATTTCGCCAGATTCACTTTCACTATTTGATGTCGATGATGATAATTCAACATTTGTATCCTGCAATTTCTCCTGTGAAGATTCTTTGGTGAGCCTCACAGCTTTTTTTGCTTTCTTAGCAACGTAGATGCTTTTTTCTTTGAGAGTGTAATATCTACTCTATCAATAAACAGTTTTCTTTCACTCCTTTGATCTAAGAGGAACGTCACTTCTTCCTTTGGAACCGTTTTTTCTTTGGGACAAGAACATTGTGTTAGTACTTTGCACTTGCACGCTGCAATGTCAAAAAGTTTCGTGTGCTTCTTTTTGAACATATCAATCTTTGCTTTGTAAGCTCCAGAATTTTTTCTGCTTTGGTATGGCTTCATAATGACACGATACTTTTCGTGGTAGCTTCTGAACAGTGTTCAATTCGCCTGTCTGACAGAATTGGGACGGAAGCACTTTCCCAAATTGTTTTCAATTTATCAACAACTTGTTCTAATATTTGAGATATTGAAGGATCTTTATTAGTATTCTGTTTCAAATCGTTTCTTACAAACAAGTAATATTTAAAAACTCCTTCGTATGTAGGAAGATTCCTGTGCCACAAATCTCCCCCATACCAAACATGGGGCACTCAGTTGAGGCCTGGTTGATTTTGCACAAACTCGAGACATTTTGAAAGTATACAAATCTGAAAAAGAAAGAGCTAATATCAATTATACGTTAATTTCAGTTAATAGTACATGGCAAAACTTAGGGCAACACAATACAGAAATGCAAAATATATAAGAAATATAGTTTAGACTATCTGAGTAACGCCAACAACAGAACACCCACCTGCTACGAGAGCGACAGCTACACTGAACCGAGGTACTCACGTGACAGCTGAGTGAGCTGACTATAGAAAACTGTTTTTAGAGAATAGAAACTTTTTTTAAAGGTTCACTGAGCTATTTTTATACAAGTGTGAATAAATTCTTGTCTATTGTGCATCGTGGACTCTTCTGTAATTATTGGTTAAAATCTGCTTTTTTCAATTTTTTTCAATATTGAAGGTCATTGTGGCACCTGAAGATATTAATGTTATGATTTTAAATTTATACCAGCTTATTTCCTCACTACTCCACACATTTTCCACACTAGCCAATTTGAAAATTCGAAAAATGAGTTTTTCACTCCGCCCTACTATACACACAACCTTTAGCTAAAGTCACCTCACTTTCGGAAATATTACTATGTTTTTCAAAATTAATAAAAGACTTAGCAATCAGTAAACTGCTGGGCTTTTTTGGGACTGAGAAACCTAACCCAAAGCCTAACGCACATTTCGTATTGAAGTCTAGCTCTTGGGACGACAAGTTAACAATATTACTAGAATCACTTTTTTATTTTTTTTTTATTAGTCCAGTAACTATTACGAATTAAATCCTCCAGTCTATTGTTTAATTTCCTATTCTGAGTTCTGCATCTTCTACGTAAGTTGTAAATATCGTCCAAAAGTGTACTTCTCCACGCATGAGGAACGGTGGAAAAAAATATATTTTTTCTTACTTCGGACTCTCTGAAGGCGTTCTTCACTTCAATGCGGGCTATATTAATATGTTTCTTTAAAATAATCCTTTCGGTGTCACCAAACGGCGTATCGTCCAACATACGGTATCGTCTTCCAAGCAGGGATTTTGGGATGACTTTTTCACTATAACACTTCCTAAGGAAATCGAATTGGTTCTTAAGAGAATGTGCATGAGCAATAGCAGAACGATAACTTCTAAAAATCGATCGGAGAGAAGGGAATATGGTTGTAAAAAGAGCAACAGTGAAGAGGACACGCGTGGGCTCCATTATATGGGATGAATTTCACAATAAAACACGTGAAATGAATGAATGCTGCAAACCCACAAGGAAAAAGAAAAACGATTCCAAGGCCTTTCGTGTATTCAAAGCTACACCTCGTCAGGGAATGAAGATAAAAGGCGAGATGCCCATAAATATATACAACGTACAGGAAAAACAAAACAATTAGCACATACTTAATAAGGGTTAATGAGAGGCAAAATAAATTTTAAACATGATATCGTCAATTTTATACGTCTCCGCACTGTTTGGATTGGCTATGGGAAATTCCCTTTCACCTGTACTAGCTAATTTATATATGGAATTTTTTGAAAGTAGAATTTTGCCTACGATTGTTAATTTTAACCTGGTTTGGTACAGGTACAGTATATAGATGATATTTTATGCCTTTGGCCTAATAATTTGGATGTGGACTTATTTCTTGGTAGGCTCAACAATTTAGTCCCATCTATTAAGTTTACAGTTGAAAAAGAAAATGATGGAAGCCTATCTTTTCTTGATCTAAAAATTTGGAGATGCTCTAATCAGTTCAAATATGAAGTCTACCGTAAGCCTACTAATAATAACTCTTATGTGCATTTTTATTCTGACCATCATCCTTCGATTAAATCCTCTATTTTCTCTGCTATGTTTCTTCGAGCATTGAGAGTTGTCAGTCCCGAATTTTTAGATTCCGAGTTATGCAATATCATGAATATTGGTACAAAATTATGTTATCCTATTTCATTTTTAGATAACTGTCTTAAGAAAGCCAAGAATAGGTATTATAATAATGTAATTGTAAAGGAATTTCAGCGTAAAAACATCCTTAGCCTACCTTACCATGTTAATTTTCAATACCTTCCAACTGTACTTAAAGCAATTGGCATTAATGTAATCTTTAAGTATAATAATACTGTTAAATCACGCCTAATAAAGAATAGCCCTGATAATGTTGTTGGTTGTGTGTGTTCGATCGGATGTACACAATGTAACTCAGTATATATAGGCCAAACCGGTAAAACGTTAGATATTAGGGTAAAACAGCATAAATATGCTTGTAGAACAGCTAATAATTCCAATGCTTTATTTAACCATATGTATAGATGTAACCATAGCACCAAGTGGGATAGTTCTAAAGCGCTTGTTAAAAACAGAGATATAATAGAAAGAAATATTCTAGAATGTGCATTTATTCATTTTAAAAACAATTTCAATAACAGTGCGGAGACGTATAAAATTGACGATATCATGTTAAAATTTCTTTTGCCTCTCATTAACCCTTGTTAAGTATGTGCTAATTGTTTTGTTTTTCCTGTACGTTGTATATATTTATGGGCATCTCGCCTTTTATCTTCATTCCTGACGAGGTGTAGCTTTGAATACACGAAAGGCCTTGGAATCGTTTTTCTTTTTCCTTGTGGGTTTGCAGCATCTCTCTCTCTCTCTCTCTCTCTCTCTCTCTCTCTCTATATATATATATATATATATATATATATATATATATATATATATATATATATATTCAGCTTCGGGACCACCAGTTTTTTAACAGTCCAAATATATTTCAAGGATAAAAGTTGATGGCGTTATTATGAGCTCTTGGCCAATCATGTCAAATCGTTTTCCTTACGTCATTCATCATACAAATACGTACGTAATTTTAAGTTTTACTGAATAGCGGAGAGAGAAGAATGTTGTTGTCTTCATTCAGAGATTTAATGGTATTTGTACAAAATGAAAGTGAAATGTTGCTTATTTACAATTTAAAATACTGTAGTGGTGAAAGATAGTGTAATTTGAACGAAATGTGATGTGGAGCGCAATTATATGAAACGGATGAGAAATTTATGCGTGTCTCTACATTTAAATTATTGCAATTGACAAAGACATGGTTTGATAAATCTCATTTAAGGTACAGTAAATTACAGAGCCAGCTGCATTATCTAGGCTGTTAAATCTCGCCTAATAAAGAACAGGCCAGATAATGCAGCTGACTGTCTACTCACTTGGGCGTAAACAATGTAACTCGGTTTAGAATAGGTCAAACTGGGAAAACTTTAGACGTCAGAGTAAAACAGTATAAATATGGGTGCAAGACGGCAAATAATTGTAATGCATTGTTTAACCATATGTATACAAAATATAATCGTAATAATATTGATTGGGATATAAAAATAAAGACATAACCGAGAGGAACATTCTGCAATGTGCATTCATGTACTTTATAAATAATTCTAATAACAGTTCGGGAAAGTATGATATGGGAAAGTATAATAGTTCTTTGCTTGAGATCTGTCCCCTCCTTTATATATAGGGACAATGTTTGCTCTTTTCAAGATGCTCGATATTTCCCCAGTGTCTAGGGATCTTCTCCATATCCAGTATAAAGGTGCAGCTATTTCATTTTTACAGTTTTTAATCAATAATGCGTTCCCTTTAATTAGAACTTGTTAATAATTTGCTAATTCCTCCAATTTTGTTTACGCGGTACAGAGATAGACATTTTTAGTTTCTTTCTTTCTCTCTTTATTCCTTGACAAGCTGTACTGTTGAATACACGAAAAGCTTTGGCATTGCTTTCCATTTACCCTTGTGGGTGTGTATCATATATATATATATATATATATATATATATATATATATATATATATATATATATATATATATATATTTGTTCTAAAGAAAGTGAAGTTGTTATAACAGTTGTGTACTCACCTACATTCTATTTTTTTGATCACATATGGGGAATCGTTCTCCGCGTCCAGATTATGTAGCAACCCCTGGTTCGGATCCTATGTAAAGCTGCGGGTCCCGTCTGTCGTATGACCTTAGATGTTGCGAAGGAGGTTAAACAACCCATCAAACAACAAGTTTATTGAATGTCTGTACTTGTTATGGATGTATATAAAGAAATATTTATATCTTCAAATTTCTCTTCTTTGATATGAGCGGTACAATTCATTCAATTTCGTGCGGGTCGCACTGGAAACATTCGAAGGAAGTCGTATGCGGTTCGCAGGCCGCGTGTTTGAGACCCCCTCACACAGAGCAATATATCAGTTTATCATAGTAGTGTATTTCTATTTATTTATACCGATAAGACGATATCGGTTTTGTAAATGTTTATCTGAGATGTTGAAAAATGGAGAACTGGAGAGGAACATACGTAATTATCGTTGATGAATGGAATGATAAACAAACGGAACTGTGGGTTCTGATGATTTGAAAACGTAGAACAGGAAGTAGTGGCCCCACATTCTCGCAGAGTGATAATATGATGTGTTTTTATTTCCACGAATTTATCGTCCTTAGTTTTTTGAAGACGTGGAAGCAAAGAAGACAGTAACTGTGATATCAGATAAGTGATCAATGCTTACGTTTGGAAATAGACGTCGAAACCGTCTAAAGACATAGTTTCAGTAGGATGAATTTTTAAACTGGCTCGAGGAAAAGTTTCCTGGTCGCCAGAGAAATGAATTTCCATGGCCTCAGATCACCAGATATTGCTTTTAGATTTCTTCCTTTGATACTCTGTCAGGGAAAAAATAAGACGAATCCTACGTCATTTTCTGAATTGAAGCAAGTTACTCCTTATTTACACCCATGATAATGAAAGTCATAAAATTTTCAATTATTTATCACATTTTTGTGGTCCATCTGTTTATACAGTATATATACACACACATATATATATACACAGCATGTATATTACGAACAAAGCCCGGCAGTTGAACAATGCGCGCTTTGTCTGAACACACCGCATATTATCCTCCCTCATTTCACACAGTCCAAACTACAGACACTCCTCGTTTATCACAACTTCGCTTTTCGCAATTTCGATTTAATGCAAATCAGTTTCTATGACAAAAAATTCGAATATCGTAACGTGTGTTTCGCATTATCGCGAGTGAACATAAGGCAAAATTCAAAATTGGTGCGCGACCTTTCCAGCTGTACGGCCGTATTATGTACGATATTTATTATTGTATGTTTATTTTTTAATGTTTTATATGTATTTATTTATTTATTTATTTATACGTGTATTTCCTAATGTTTTAATGTTTGGTAAATATTTGTGGTACGTGTATATTTTTTGTGCTTAATATGTCCGAAAACCCACCCCAGATAACCAAAAATTCTCCCCTCCTTAATACATGGGTTTCTATGGGAAAATGCGTTTCAAATATCGCAATTTCGCTTATCGCAGCCCTTTTCAGGAATGCGACCATCGCGATAAGCGAGGACTACCTATACGTAAATAGTTTGGACTTTGACAAAGCGCGGTGTGTCCTCCCCCATTTGACGGAGTTCGAAATATATAATTATTATATATATAACCTTATTATATACTGTATATAACCTAATTATTTATGTAACAACCTAGCTTTACTTAACGTAGCCTAACCTAGTTTAACCTAACCTAACGTAATACAATTGGATACTTCGCAGGTTGTCCAGCTGGGGCTGGTGAAAGTCCGAATTATTTATATATTTCGGACTCTGTCAAATGAGGGAGGATAATGCACGCATTGTCCAATTGTCAGGCTTTGTCCGTAACACATATATATATATATATATATACATATATATACTAAATAAGTTTGAAGAATTGTTTTAAACTTTGAGCTTTTACCTCCTTTTTGAATTTTTATCTAAAATTTGAAAAAGAATTATTTTTTTTCTTAAATCGAAAACTTTTGGTTGAAACTTTTCATTGGAAAGATTTAAAGACAAATCAAATACGAATTTCAAATCATTCTCGATAAAGTTTCGAGTGGAACATCAATAAATGGGGTGAACCAAAAATTTTGACTTATGAGTTGATGAGGTCTACTTTCGACGGCTTTTTCTTTTAGATCTGGGATTGTAGGTTGTCAGTCATTGTTATATATATATATATATATATAAGCAAACAACCACAAGGAAAAGGAAACACAAAGTCCGAGCGCTTTCGTGATATATTCACATTATCAAGGAAGAACAGAAAATAGACGGAGATTACAAAGTATTTGAGTTAAATAGACAAGCAAAAAATTCACAATTGGCACCTCAAATTAAAGGCCTTAAAGCCCTCTAAAGATTTTTTTCCCCAAATTGATAACATAATCTGTAGGCAGCTAAATAACTGAATAAAAAATATATACTGTATAGATGAAATTAGACAAAAAGAAAACCAATACAGAGAACAAAAATTATTATAATGGTTATTAACATTTAATTAAAACAGGCAATTAATAGGCAAGAATTTAATGAAAAACAAATAGATGACGTAGATAACAAATAGAAAACATAATCTGTAGGCTGATTAATTACTATACAGATGAAATTAGACAAAACACCAGTACAGAAAACCTAAAAAAAAAAAAAAAAAAAAAAAATAATTATTATAATGGTTATTAACACTAATATTTAATTGAAATAGGAAAAATTACAAGGCCCGAAATTAATGAAAACAAAGGGAAAGTTGCCATCGTCTTACAGAATTATTACAAAATTTCAACAAACAATCTGGAAAAAATAGTTATCCCAACAGCAACCCACTTCAAATATCCAATAAACCACCCAGCAACCAAAGATTATACACGAAAGAAATATTACAATTAAACTAGACACATAAGAATGTTAACAGTTCTTACAATAATATTTATTTATTTAACCAGGGCAAACCATTAAGAGGCAAAAAATGCAATTAAGAAAACAGTAGGCCCATCGCCAACTTACTGACAATATACGAATCTAATTTGTACAACCCAGGGCTAATATTAAAGACCAAATCCGCATTATTCTTGATCACACTTGATTCCAATATATTTCTGCTAACAATAGATTTACTAAACCTTAATTTAGAAGCATTTTTCCAATCAATGGGATGATTAGAATCTCTTACGTGAATGAAAATGGCGTTAGATTCCTGACCACTTCTTATACTGTATTGATGCTGTTTAATACGTAACTCAAGAGTCTTACCAGTTTGGCCAATGTAAAATTTATTACATATTGTGCAAGGGATTTTATATACACACCCATGTTCACTTAAAGGGGAGTTCTTAATCAATGAATTCTTAATGACATCCAAATTTTTGAACGCAATATTTACGTTAAAAGTCCTCAGCAGGTTCGGGAGCTCGAAGAAATTTTCTCTGAATGGTAACACTAAAACATTTTTTGTGTTATAAGGAATCTTATCCTTTACTTCGTAGAAGGTTTTCTTTGCCATTTTTAAGGACTTATCTATGCAGTTCTTTGGGTATTTTAAATCAAAAGCAATTTTGTATATTATACTAATTTCATCGTCAATAAACTCAGGGCTACAAATTCGTAGGCCTCTTAGAAACAAAGTAGAAAGAGCGGATCGTTTTACATTAATGTGGTGATCAGAATAATAATGTATATAGGAACAATTATTAGTTTAAGTACAATGTTTACAGAAAACCCACTAATAATTGTTCCTATATACATTATTATTCTGATCACCACATTAATGTAAAACGATCCGCTCTTTCTACTTTGTTTCTAAGAGGCCTACGAATTTGTAGCCCTGAGTTTATTGACGATGAAATTAGTATAATATACAAAATTGCTTTTGATTTAAAATACCCAAAGAACTGCATAGATAAGTCCTTAAAAATGGCAAAGAAAACCTTCTACGAAGTAAAGGATAAGAATTCCTTATAACACAAAAAATGTTTTAGTGTTACCATTCAGAGAAAATTTCTTCGAGCTCCCGAACCTGCTGAGGACTTTTAACGTAAATATTGCGTTCAAAAATTTGGATGTCATTAAGAATTCATTGATTAAGAACTCCCCTTTAAGTGAACATGGGTGTGTATATAAAATCCCTTGCACAATATGTAATAAATTTTACATTGGCCAAACTGGTAAGACTCTTGAGTTACGTATTAAACAGCATCAATACAGTATAAGAAGTGGTCAGGAATCTAACGCCATTTTCATTCACGTAAGAGATTCTAATCATCCCATTGATTGGAAAAATGCTTCTAAATTAAGGTTTAGTAAATCTATTGTTAGCAGAAATATATTGGAATCAAGTGTGATCAAGAATAATGCGGATTTGGTCTTTAATATTAGCCCTGGGTTGTACAAATTAGATTCGTATATTGTCAGTAAGTTGGCGATGGGCCTACTTTTCTTAATTGCATTTTTTGCCTCTTAATGGTTTGCCCTGGTTAAATAAATAAATATTATTGTAAGAACTGTTAACATTCTTATGTGTCTAGTTTAATTGTAATATTTCTTTCGTGTATAATCTTTGGTTGCTGGGTGGTTTATTGGATATTTGAAGTGGGTTGCTGTTGGGATAACTATTTTTTCCAGATTGTTTGTTGAAATTTTGTAATAATTCTGTAAGACGATGGCAACTTTCCCTTTGTTTTCATTAATTTCGGGCCTTGTAATTTTTCCTATTTCAATTAAATATTAGTGTTAATAACCATTATAATAATTATTTTTTTTTTTTTTTTTTTTTTTTAGGTTTTCTGTACTGGTGTTTTGTCTAATTTCATCTGTATAGTAATTAATCAGCCTACAGATTATGTTTTCTATTTGTTATCTACGTCATCTATTTGTTTTTCATTAAATTCTTGCCTATAATTGCCTGTTTTAATTAAATGTTAAAACCATTATAATAATTTTTGTTCTCTGTATTGGTTTTCTTTTTGTCTAATTTCATCTATACAGTATATATTTTTTATTCAGTTATTTAGCTGCCTACAGATTATGTTATCAATTTGGGGAAAAAAATCTTTAGAGGGCTTTAAGGCCTTTAATTTGAGGTGCCAATTGTGAATTTTTTGCTTGTCTATTTAACTCAAATACTTTGTAATCTCCGTCTATTTTCTGTTCTTCCTTGATAATGTGAATATATCACGAAAGCGCTCGGACTTTGTGTTTCCTTTTCCTTGTGGTTGTTTGCTTATTAATAAGGTCACGTGTTATTTTGTGATTCTAGTGCATATATATATATATATATATATATATATATATATATATATATGATGAATAAAACCACGAAGGAAAAAGAAACACAAAGGGGTGCTCAAGCGCTTTCGTCTAATGACATCCTCAGTGTTCCTGAGGATGTCATTAGACGAAAGCGCTTGAGCACCCCTTTGTGTTTCTTTTTCCTTCGTGGTTTTATTCATCATAAATACTTTTCACGTGTCACTTTCGTGAAATAATTTTTCATATATATATATATATACAGGGCTATTCAAAATGATTCACCTGATTTCAAATGAGAATATTTTTTAATGTTACAAATACAGAGTGATTTGTGATACATCAACCAAAAGAAAAACTGTCCAAATTTAGTCTCTCACCTCATAAATGCTCTATGTGACTTCCCCTAGTTACACGAGCAACGTCGACACGATAGTCGAATTCCTCCATACTCGCTCCAGCATGTCCGTTGTCACTGACTCTACGGCAGTAACAATGCGAGTTCGGAGCTCATCCAAAGATGCGGGCAACGGTGGCACGTACACAGTATCCTTAACGTACCCCCAAAGGAAGAAGTCGCACGGTGTAAGATCCGGCGACCTAGGGGGCCAGCTGTGGAGCACCAAGTCATGGGGCCAACAAAACGCCTTCTGCTGTGCGGACGCCATTTTCACACTGACTGTTTGTTGCTAGGCTAGGCCACGGCGTGACTTTGGAGCCCTCTCGCGGTGATCTTGTAAAACTCGGAGATTTCCTCTTTCATGTGGTGTATGCCCAGTTGATGCACGGTTGATAGGTACGGAAGTATTCTCAGTTGAAATTGGATGAATCATTTTAAATAGCCCTGTATATAAATAAATAATGGATGTATCACTGGAGTGATATTTTCGCTGATTGCCGACTTGCTTAAGTTAGAAGAAAGCTAGTTTTAAATATGGGAGTGTTACGTGAAGGATAGGCTCAATCGAGGGGTCATAATGGCCGAAATATTTCTTTTTTTCTTCATTATTCCTCTTTAATTAAAATCACATTTTATCTTCATTTAAGCGTTTAAGTTGTAATTAATTAAATAAAAAAGTTTAACCAACTAAATCGATGAATGATAAATGAAAATGTTCCCCTAAGTCCCTCCTAGTCATGTTTACAAAATCGATTTTCATTAAAAAATGTTCCTTATACACACATTTCGGTGCTACTATAGCGTGATTCCTACCGGTGACTTCGATACTATAGGGTGATTCCTACCCGTTTTGGTTCGAAACTACAGTACTGTAGAGTGTGATTCCTATCCAAGGTATAAATGAAAATATAATAAATATAAAATGCTATTTATTATTCAATTTTATTTATTTAAAAAATAGTTTCGGTGCTACTATAGTATGTGGTCTACCTACGATTGGTTAGGTTTAGTCACGATATTTTCGTTAAAACTAACGAAAATATCATGACTAAACCTAACCAATCGTCAAGGGCGATGGACATTGGAATGTAAAGAAGCAATTAGTAAACAAGGTAAGAAGCTATAATTAAAAGGTAGACCGCCGAATCGAGGTAGGAATCACGCTATAGTAGCACCCACATTTCTTTTGTTAAACAAAAAAAAAAAGAGTTCGTTATATTGTTTCGACTCTTATATCGAAGTTTTCTTTACAAAAAGATGCCCTTTGTAAGAAGGGATTCGTTATACCGATTGATTCGACTCTTGTAGCGAGGTTTTCGTTATAATGAGATGTCCTTCGTAAAACGTGGTTCGTTATATTCTGTAGATTGTATTCTTATAGCGAGATTTTCGTTATAAACTATTAAACCAATGTCCTTCGTAAAAAGTTTTTTATTTCAATCTGACTCTTATAGCGAGTTATTTGTTATAGAGAGATGTTCTTTGTAAAAATCAGTTCGTCGTATCGATTCGACTCTTATAGCAAAGTTTTTGTTATCATGAGTGATTCATTACGTCGATTTTTCATTTATGCTGATTTACTCGTAATATCGATGTGTCCATTATACATAGTCAGGGGCGTCCACGGGCCAAGCCCCCTTGTTTTTCAATGGTGCCCCCTCGTTTTTTCGTCAACTGCTTACGGATAGATTTTATCATAAACCCAAAATCCAGTCATAATATTTGAAGATAGTAATTGGTTACTATATATCATATATTATTAATATTGTATAATTTCCCATATTGTTGATATGAAGAGAAAATCCTGTGATTAAAATTAAAACCTGTAAAATTTGTTGTGGAGAACGCGACTACGAGATCGCTAGGAAGGATATCTTGTATATTACTTAAATAGCTGAATACTGTCTTCAATAACCTTCTCAGTACCATGACAATTATTTATATGTATATTATGTAAGAATAATAAACTTGTATATCTACCAAGTTATTGTGTATCTGGTTTCACCCTAATATCATGGACATACAAAGGATGTCTAATAAAATCCTTATTTTTTCAGTATTTGAAGCCCTATAATAATTTGCCTTCCTAACTGCTTCCACTCCAGAAGGCAGGAAATGCTGTCCCAGACAACGTAAATTTAAAAAATTTGCCCCCGGAACCCCCAGAGCTCGCAAATACTTGTGCCCCCCCCCCCTGTATTTGGAAGTGCCCCCTTACTTAATTTATCATGTGGACGCCCCTGTACATAGTTATTCACTATATGCAGATCTCTGATATATTAGGGTGTTCCTTATATAGAGTTGTCCGCGATATCAAGGTTTATTTTTTGTAACGTCTTAATATCTAAGTCATCATCTTTTCGTTAATGATACTGTATCAAAGCAAAGTAGCAAAACGGTCATACTGAAAAGGATATTGATCGATTGATTGATTGATTGAATAACCTTTATTAATCATAAAATAAATACATTGGCTTTACAATTTACAATGCCATAAATAATTGTCAAGCTGGACTATTTATTTTATTTTATTTGCTCCTTAATCCTTAGGCTTTACTGGGCTCACTTTTTGATCGCAAAACCCGCAAAAAACAGTCATCACTCATGTCTGTAAATAAAAATAGAAATAAAACTTAGTCTACTGTTAAATAGTTAAAAATTAAAAATATGACTTTAGAAGTAACTGCAATGAAAGTGAATTAAAGATTATTATATTTTCAACATAAAATTTTAAGTAGCGGATAATTAATTAGGTTAGTCACCCGTTCGAGTCTCTGTTGAAAATTATATTATTAATGAAAGCTCATAATAGGACCATTTTTGTCTCATCAAAAATGCCTCGTGACTGATTTTGGATTCATTAGTAACTTTACAAAAGACAGATTAGAATATTTTCGGTCTCCCTTAAATGGATTTGTGAAAATAGGCTTAATTATTGGCAAAGCTATATAGGGTTTAATTAGGGTATAAGAAGTAGACTATGTAACCTAGGAGTAAGGCCTACGTAAGCCTTAGCATAGGCCCATAATGTTGCCAGGAAAGAAATGATATTAAATATTTGTTTTATAAACTAAAATTACCTAATTTATCCTAAATCACAAAATAAATAAATTTTCGCGTGTCTATATGGTACTCTATATAATAGCCATAAGGCCGAGCCTAAAGTTAGTCTTGAACGCTTTGTTTGTAAACAAAAGTAAGCATAAATCAGCTGATTTGCATTCTGTTCGGTCACTGGCTTTACTGACGATCTGAAATAAGATTGAGAAGAGAGGTGTTTAAGAATCAAGAAATCAAAGCAATTGGACGATAGTTGGAGGGTTGAGAGCGGTCACCCTTCTTTCGGACAGACTGAATGAAAGCGAACTTCCAGCAGGAAGAAAAAGTATCAGATGAAAGATAAAGACGAAAGAGTTTGACTAGGCAGGGTGTCAGCACAGAAGCACAGTTCTTGAGAACAACAGGAGGGACACCATCAGGACCGTGTCTTCCTAGAGTTGAGCCCAGATAGGGCGGAAAAAACATCTTTGGAAGATATTCTAATTTCAGACATAATTGAGTCAGAGGGAGGAGGAGATGGAAGAACAGCGCCGGGATCGTTCAGGGTCAGTGGCGGTCCTAGCTTACATGACGCCCTGGGCGAACCTCACCTTCAGCGCCCCCCCCCCCCTGTTCGCCAACACACACACATTCGAATCCCCCAAAATAAAGGACAGACAAACTCTCTCACAAAATAAACGTTTTATTGGACTAATTGTTGGAACTTCAGAACCAAAACAAAGACTCAAATTTCTGAATTTTACAAATCCTTCATCACGTAATTAGAATAACTCACTTAAGAGAATGTAATTATGATACTATGAACAGGAAAAATACAAATTAAATTGCACAACTGCCATAAATAAACTAGAGAATCAAATTTCAAATTGTACAAATGCTCTATCACATAAATAGAATAAGACACTTAAGAGAGGGTAATTATTATGCTACACTTTGAACAAGAAACAAAATAAATTGCACCACAGCACAACTGCCATCTAAAGCCTGACTCTTCTTACCTTCCTTGATGCAAAGTCATGAATTAAATCATCATATGAAATCTGCTCAGCAATTGTATGATTTATACTGATGATGGCCAGACCGGTAAGGCGTTCCTGTGACATAGTTGACCTCAGGTAGGATTGATGAGCTTCAGCTTTGAAAAGCTCCTCTCTGCTTCAGCAACAGTGACTGGAAGAGTAAGACCAATTCTGAGAGCAGTCCACAAATTTGGATATATTTCAGAGAGCTCCCTTTCATGGATAAATGTCAGCAGTTCAAGCAAGGATATGGTCTTTGATGGCAAGTCAGGCAAGTTCTTCAGCTCCTGTGCAAGCTCTCTGCCATCCAAGTCAGATTGTCCCTTAAAGTGTAGTGTAGTACTAAGGTTCACACATTGTTCTGTCAGCTCCTCAAATGTGAGATTTTGGAAATGTGTCAGCACTCCAAACTTCTCTCCCACAATTTCCAACGTGGAAAATCTTTCCTGAATGGCTGATGTTGCAGCATCAACCACTGCATTGAAAAATGTCACCTCCAGCTTCTTCAAAGCATCAATCAAGGGCTCATCAGATGCTTCATAGGAGAAGTGCCGCTTTGTGGACCTCAGCCGTTTTTGTTTTAACACAGCCTCCACATTCATTTGTTCACAGATATCTGTGGCTGCCATTTGTGCAGCCACAAAACCTGTTGCCCTGTAATTGCGGAGACCTCTCTCTGTTTTTTTTAGGAGATTTACTGCAACATCAACGTGCATGCTAGGAGACTGCATCTGCTTGCTCACATGCTGAATTTGGCACAACAGGTCATGCCACACCACTGAACAAATGGCGAAGCGGTATGACCCAACCCTCTCTGACAGAGATTGAGCCTCGACCTTTATTACAGAGTCTTTGGTGTGGTCCCTCACCTCGATCAGTGCATCTCTCACTGCAGCTGCCTGATATCTCAGGGGCTCCACACTCTTGATCTTGCTTTCCCACCTTGTATCAGACCACATCTTCAATGTGATGTTCACATGTTTTTTCAAAATGGCCCATCGTTGTGTGGAGGCTGAAAACAAGTTGTAAAGCTTCTGCAAGATGCCAAAGTAACTTGTGGCATCAATAGATCCCTTAGCAGCATCGGCCACAAGCAAATTCAGAGAATGAGCCCCACATGGAACAAACAGAGCTCTGGGATTAATTTCTAGGAGCCTGGATTGAACACCCTTGTTTTTTCCCCTCATGTTGGCCCCGTTGTCGTATGATTGTCCTCTACAGTCCATGAAAGGAACTTTTAGCTCCTCCAGTCTCTTCAGAATCAGAGATGCCAAATGTTGACCAGTGGACTCCTCTGCCTCCAAAAACCCCATGAAATGTTCCTTTATATGGGGCTTCCCCTCCAGTGACACAACCCGAATCACAACTGACAACTGTTCAGTGTGGCTGATATCTGGAGTGCAATCTAGAATTATTGAAAAAACTTTGATTGTTTGATGTCGCTCACCATTGCTGAAATGGTCTTGCTGCTCGACAAATCAATGAGTTCGTTTTGTATGTGGTGGCCGAGGTAGCTGGTGTGACTGGAGGTCCCTTTTTGGACACGGTTAATGTGCTCTTGCATTATAGGATCAAATTGTGCCATCAGTTCAACTTCTTTCAGAAAATTGCCATTTGATGGTGAGAACAATTTTTCTGTATGTCCCCTTAGTGCCAAATTCCTAACTGCCAGAGAATGCACAATAGCAGTGAGACGTGTCAGCACCGCTCTCCATATCAACTTCTCAGCCTCCAGAAGTGCCATCTCCTGCTTGTCAATGGTCTCCCCCTTTCTCATCCTCACTGCCAGTTCTTTCCAGATTTTCATAGAATTTAGGTGTTCTGAACTGTTGTCATGTGATGTGAGCAATGAGCTTGCATGCTTCCAGTCCGAGAGTCCCAAACTTGTTAAATTTATTTTCCTCTTGGAAAATAATGTACAACAGAAACAGAAAAAGGCTGTTGTTTTTTAAGGAATAGACCAACCAACTTCTGGTTATATTTTCCCCACTAACCAATGACTTCCTGAAGTATTGATGGTGGAAACTTCTTCCGTCACTGTCGTTTCTAGGGAATACAAAGTCAGATGGTACTTGACTTGGTCCCCTGGAAACCAGTTGTGTCCGAATTCTCTCAGTCAGAACTGAAGGCCAGTTAGCAGGGTCGGTGGACAGAGACTCATCCTCAGGAGGCGATTCTGCTCCAGGCCTTTCTAATAGAAAGAACAAGAGCATTACTCATTAGTATACACACCTAAGTTAGATAACACATTATTCACAGCACTTTGTTATGGTGGTGGTGTTATGGAATTATGGTGGTGAAACACCACACATACCCAGTAACCCAGACCCAGTGATAATAACATTATAATTTATAACTGTTTGCAAAATGCTTTGCAGGGATGCACACACATACACATACACACACACGCACACACTCACAGACATATGTGCACACAAACTCACCTGAAGAGTCCTGCCGGGAGAAGTAGAAGCAAATGGGTCTTCATCCTCAGGATCAGACTGCATTTGTGGAGACATATGTGAGGCTGAGGAGGTAGATGGCTCCTCAGCCTCAATAATGGCAGAAGTAGACGGCTTCTCATCCTGGCTAGTGGCAGAGGGTGTTCCAAAATATTTCAAAAGTGCCCTGCAAATAGTAAATAGAACATAACAGACCAATGCATGAATAGGCTAGTACAATTAATTTAACATGTTATTAAGCACAATTTATTAAACTTTTAGAATAGGAAACAAATGAATAATACAACCTCCTTGGTTAATGGCTAATTATATACATAATAGTACACTTCAAATGACTCAGAAAGCTATATCACAAAATAGCAGTGCAATATAGCAGTGAAGAGTAGGTGACATAGCTCTATACCTTTATCTTTTGCTCGTTTCTCCTCTTCTTCTTTCCTCTTTTTTCTAAACTGAGCACCTGATAGCTTTGACCTCTTCTTATCCATTTGCGGTTATTTGACAGACCTTAGTGGCTTAGTGTGAAGATTCGTTCTGTAATAAATAATATACATTTCACTATTTAACCAAACCCAGAAAAATAACATTACATATGTTAAAGTATGGGCCTTTATTCCCAATAATATTAATCTGGAAGCATTTTGCATTGTTTAGGTCTTTTATGGGAAGGTTTATGGAAAATGCAATAGATGGTTTTTTATTAATAAAAATATATTTATTGATCTTTTATTATTTATTTTATTTTATTTTTTATTTTTATTTATTTCTTTATTTATTTATTCTTATTTTTATTTTTATTTTTTTTGCAGGCGCTCATGCCGCCCCTCCACAAATGCCGCCCTGTGCGGCTGCCCATATTGCCCATATGAGGAACCGCCACTGTTCAGGGTTGAGTTGAAAGCGAAAGTCTGAGCAAAGTGTTCAAATACTAATTAACCATTGCATTACAGAGTTCAGCTCTGTCAGGAGAAGAGACGGTTAATGAGCTGTCGGAATGGAAAGGAGGAGGGAAAGAAGAAGAAGAAGTAAAGTTGATGGAGAGGTTCTTGGCTAGATACCAGAAAGAGCGAGAAGAATTAGAATTAGATAAGTTTTCACATTTTTGTCTGATGAAGGAATTTTTGGCGAGTCGAAGAACAGATTTTGTACGATTCCGGGCAGAAATATAATCTGAGTGAGAGTCAGGAGTTGGATGGCGACGGTACCTTCTGAAAGCCTCCTCTCTCTTGCGGATAGCACTAGAGCAAGCAAAGATAAACCAAGGTTTGGTTTTGTGTTAGTAGTAGGAATAGAATATGGAATGTACGCCTCCATGCCCGAGAGAATTATGTCCGTGATGCGCTCAACGCACTCCTCGGCTACGGAAGCAATAATCATTCCATGGGAAATCACAGAAGTACTGCCCAAGGGCCTCCCAGTGAGCAGCACCAAAGTGCCAAAAGCACCTCCTCTTGGGAGGCCCCAAAGGGAGAATTGGAGCGATAGGACAGAAACTAAATATAAGATTGTTGTCGGAGGAATCCAACGGAGAAAAACGTTTGACAGAGTAAGAAGAAGGATGAGAGGTGAGAAGTAAATCCAGAATGTTGGGCCTATCTCTAAGGTGATCGGAGATACGAGTAGGGTGCTGTACAATGTGTTATAGATCCTTCAGGATAAAGAAGTTGTAAGCTAGTTCACCAGGGATGTCAGTGAAATGGAAGGATGGCCAAAGATGGTGGTGAATATTGAAATCTTCTAAAATGGAGATTTCAGCAAAGGGAGAGTGGGATAAAATGTATTCCACTTTGGAAGTAAGGTAGTCAAAGAGTTTTAGATAGCGAGTTGAATTAGGAGAAAGGTAGACAGCGCAAATGTCTCCCTCCAAGCTTTCCTGATCTGCTGTGAACGTCAAACCTCGCCTCCTTCCTTGAAGAAAGTCAGTGACACGTTAGAACAGTGGTTCACAAACTGGGGCACGGCGTACCCCCATGGGTACCCCAGGGGTACGCGAGGGAATCTTAGGGGGTACGCGAAGGGGTCATGAAAATATAACCCTTTTAATTTTATATACGATTAACAAACGGTCACGAGTCACACGGTCGTAAAGAAAGTAAAAATCGTTATCTCTCTCGAAAATCCAGAAAATCCCGTGAAAGAATTCAAGGGGTACAGAAGAAGAAAAAGTTTGAGAACTGCTGAGTTAGCAGAAAGTCAGTGACACGTTAAATCTCATCATGTAACGACATCGTAACAGATCACATTTTCCTCGTGTCATTCATATAATTTTATATAAAGACTTTAATTTGCTCGCGCTTTATTATAATATTGAAATCATTATTGAAGTGCACATTTATACAGGGGCGTCCACATGATCAATTAAGTAAGGGGGCACTTCCAAATACAGGGGGGGGGCACAAGTATTTGCGAGCTCTGGGGGTTCCGGGGGCAAATTTTTTAAATTTACGTTGTCTGGGACAGCATTTCCTGCCTTCTGGATTGGAAGCAGTTAGGAAGGCAAATTATAGGGCTTCAAATACTGAAAAAATAAGGATTTTATTAGACATCCTTTGTATGTCCATGATATTAGGGTGAAACCAGATACACAATAACTTGGTAGATATACAAGTTTATTATTCTTACATAATATACATATAAATAATTGTCATGGGACTGAGAAGGTTATTGAAGACAGTATTCAGCTATTTAAGTAATGTACAAGATATCCTTCCTAGCGATCTCGTAGTCGCGTTCTCCACAACAAATTTTACAGGTTTTAATTTTAATCACAGGATTTTCTCTTTATATCAACAATATTGGAAATTATACAATATTAATAATATATGATATATAGTAACCAATTACTATCTTCAAATATTATGACTGGATTTTGGGTTTATGATAAAATCTATCTGTAAGCAGTTGACGAAAAAACGAGGGGGCACCATTGAAAAACAAGGGGGCTTGGCCCCCTGATGCCCCCTCGTGTGGACGCCCCTGCATTTATAACATTTCAACTAGAGTTTAATTCATTCTGTGAACTTACTTCAACTCGCATTCAAGCAACTGTAAGTTTTTTGTCACACTTAAATCTCCTAACTACTATAAAACTTTTCATTTTTGTTTTCTTAAATGAATAAAACCCAACGAAGCGTTTTATCACTTTTATTATTGACAATCACTTGACGCCATCTGAAAAGATCTGATGATTTCGAGCCAAGCAAGCATTAACTTAAGTTACATTATTATAGTATCAACTTGGCAAATATATATATATATATATATATATATACAGTGGCGTATTAAGGGGGGCCAGGGGGGGCCAGGCCTCAGGGCCCAGCTGTTTTAGGGGCCGATGTTTATAATGATATCAATGATAAATTTAGAATGCTCAACAATATCTCTCAACTAACTTCAGAGGAAGCATCAAAAGCAACAAAAAATCTGGCTAGTCCATTACCCAAATGATTTTGAGGACAGCTTCCCATTTGAATTTCAGCATTTTGTACTGTTTGTCAAACTAAACGCTTTAGCTGACACTCGCCCATTAGGAGTACTACAGGAAATTCATAAATTGAGGGCTGTTTTCCCAAATGCTTTCATTGCTTATCGCATTTATTTGTGTTTGATGATGTCAAATGCAACTGCGAAGCGTTCTTTTTCTCATTTGAGCATGATTAAAAATGTTAAACGTCAAATGCTAACCTAAAAGAAATTGCAAAGTCTGTCATTGTTATGCATAGAAAAGAATATTTTGCAGAATTTAAATACTGAGCTTGTGATTGGAAAATTTAGTGATATGAAGCAATTCAAAAAACTTTTGTATACTGGTGGTTAGGGCGGATCGAAAATGAGGTTTTTAAACTTTATTTCGAAATTCAAATATGGCTAGTGCGGAAAATATGTGGGTGCTATAGATAATGACTGCATATATATTAGTCCTGCGAAATTATATCTTCAGGTGCCACAAAGCCGTCGAAGAAAGTGAAATATAATGATTTTCTTATATTCTGCATTAGTACAATAACTGAAACTTACTTGTTATTATTATATATTAAGTGTTCCAATTACCAAAATAGTTACTGAATTACGCAGCTCTTAGTTTATTTAGATCAATGTTCTTTTGATTAATGATCTAAATAATCCAGAACTCACCACGAGGAGGTGGCTGCGTGTCGAGCTCCACCCATGCACTCCCAACCACCCATCCTTGCGCATGTTTTTTTCTATTAACGTTTTATTTGAACTTTATATTCAGCTTTACTTTCGAATGATCGCATTTTTTTACGTGACTGAAGTGTTGATCTTATGAAGCCATCTCGCGCGTTCAATCCAAATACTTTTGATGATGCTTCAGTCACTAATTTTACCATTCTTTCTACTACTTGTGTATGACAAGGAATTTCTCGAATGGAGGGGTACTCTTGTTTTCTATGAATTCTTCAATCTCATTTTCTGTCAGGTGTCTTGTCACAGTGGTTCAGTGACAATGCTTTTGCCAATTAATTAAATCAGTATAATCAGTAGCTTCAATTGAATAACAGGTACTGTGAAACGCCTCACAACTTTTTCCTTGTTTGTTTGCCTTGCTTTCTTTATTCGCCTCCACGCTAATTCTCTTATGGCGCTGCGGTCATCATGAATCATTGATGCTAGAATATTTTCTGGATTTGCAAAAAATGCATTTCTTTGTATGACAGGGTTTACAATATCCTTTTACTTCGTCATTCAGTGTTCTTGTTAGTTCAATAGTTTTGAAAACATGTTTTGAGCCATTGACAAAAGACGTACTTTGCTTAATAGAAAACCACATTGGGATGTAGACCTTCATTATAAAAGAAGCAATGTTCATGAGGTTCTCAGATGGACTTACAGTTGAAACGTATAGACGAAGAAACGATTTGCTGTAGTCAGCCATCGTGAATGTGCCATTTTGCCTGGACTACGATGAGCAAGATCTGGAGAGCAATATCCCTTTGTTATGGCCTGATGAATATCAATTAGATATTTTTGGTCGGTGCTAAGATCTTCACAGTCTACAGTTGGTTCCTCAGCATCATCCTTTCAAACTCGACAATAGGAAGACTCTCACAGTTCTCTAATTCCCTGCCAATAGGACCGGTGAATCCGCGGGCGCCAGATGTTTTTCCATCCAGCTTTGCAACTAAATGGCGTAATGGCAATTCATTGGCATGGAGCTGGCACACTAAATGTTGAACTGGCTTCTTCAGCTTCAATTCTATAAGCCTTATAACGCCTCCCTTTTCTCCAGTGTTGACTGCTGCACCATCGCATCCAATGGCAACAAGGTTTTCCAGGTTCATGTCATTACTTCCAATATACTCAAACATTCCCTTACATATTTCTTCAGCTGATCCAGAATTCACAGAATAATGGCCCAAATAATCTGAACCAGGTTCTCTCACTAAGTGATATGTTCTTCTGTTACCTTCTTCTGATATACTTTGGACTCTTTTTTTTCTTGGAAGAGTGTAGAATCTTTTCGACCATCAAAATAGATTCCTCTGATTGGGACCTGATTTTGATCTTTCATAATTTCTGATCTCTTCTTTTGTCTTTCTCTTCTGATTTTACTCCTATCCACTACTTCAGATGTATTGTCAATAGAAACTTCTCAAATATCTTGCAATACTGCACTAACAATGAATGCTGCAGCTCGATCTGAAACTGCAGTCCTGTCACAAGCAGTAGCCACTGAAGGTAGATTTGTAGTTTTCCTTTTCTTGAATAATTGTTCTTCAGGTTGTTCGAGCTTTCTCTTCGAGCTAACTGGCTCTGGAAATGTATCGTCTGATATTTCGCCAGATTCACTTTCACTATTTGATGTCGATGATGATAATTCAACATTTGTATCCTGCAATTTCTCCTGTGAAGATTCTTTGGTGAGCCTCACAGCTTCTTTTTGCTTTCTTAGCAACGTAGATGCTTTTTTCTTTGAGTGTAATATCTACTCTATCAATAAACAGTTTTCTTTCACTCCTTTGATCTAAGAGGAACGTCACTTCTTCCTTTGGAACCGTTGTTTCTTTGGGACAAGAACATTGTGTTAGTACTTTGCACTTGCACGCTGCAATGTCAAAAAGTTTCGTGTGTGCTTCTTTTTTGAACATATCAATCTTTGCTTTGTAAGCTTCAGAATTTTTTCTGCTTTGGTATGGCTTCATAATGACACGATACTTTTCGTGGTAGCTTCTGAGCATTGTTTCAATTCGCCTGTCTGACAGAATTGGGACGGAAGCACTTTCCCAAATTGTTTTCAATTTATCAACAACTTGTTCTAATATTTGAGATATTGAAGGATCTTTATTAGTATTCTGTTTCAAATCGTTTCTTACAAACAAGTAATATTTAAAAACTCCTTCGTATGTAGGAAGATTCCTGTGCCACAAATCTTCCCCCATACCAAACATGGGGCACTCAGTTGAGGCCCTGGTTGATTTTGCACAAACTCGAGACATTTTGAAAGTATACAAATCTGAAAAAGAAAGAGCTAATATCAATTATACGTTAATTTCAGTTAATAGTACATGGCAAACTTAGGGCAACACAATACAGAAATGCAAAATATATAGAAATATAGTTTAGACTATCTGAGTAACGCCAACAACAGAACACCCACCTGCTACGAGAGCGACAGCTACACTGAACCGAGGTACTCACGTGACAGCTGAGTGAGCTGACTATAGAAAACTGTTTTTAGAGAATAGAAACTTTTTTTAAAGGTTGACTGAGCTATTTTTATACAAGTGTGAATAAATTCTTGTCTATTGTGCATCGTGGACTCTTCTGTAATTATTGGTTAAAATCTGCTTTTTTCAATTTTTTTCAATATTGAAGGTCATTGTGGCACCTGAAGATATTAATGTTATGATTTTAAATTTATACCAGCTTATTTCCTCACTACTCCACACATTTTCCACACTAGCCAATTTGAAAATTCGAAAAATGAGTTTTTCACTCCGCCCTACTGGTGGTGGATGATTTTGTGACCAACTTTAGTAGATTAGTAGTGGACTTGTAGTTGTGTAATTGGTTTGGTGTAATTGTAGCAGCTTGGTATTTGTGTAAAACTTGCATTATTTGATTTAGAAATAATCAATTGGGCCCAAAAATCCTTAATACGGCACTATATATATTATATATATATTATATATATATATACATATATTATATATATACACACATTTAACTGCAATGACCGCGCAGTATATTAACGTATAGAAACGACGTAAGTATAGAGGAGTGTTCTGCACACGAGGAAGAGAAATAACAAACAAATGAAAAATAAGGCACCCGCCCGGGAATCGAACCCAGGATCTTCCGATTGCCGGTCAGACGTGCTAACCACTACACTACGGAGCCACGATAGTCAGAAGTTGTAATTCTCCTACATAGGGCAGAAACCAATATATATATATATATATATATATAATGCATTTAATTCCGTGTGTAATTTTATGGTACTCATAAAGTGAATTACTAATTAGGAAAGAAAGAATTTTCAAATTACATTAAAATAAAATTTATTTATTCGAAGTTGGACTAAAAATTTCTGCCGCTGAATGCTTGAACGGCTATGTATGTGTATGTGTGTGTGTACGCGAAAGTTACACACACACACAAATCAAATTCATGTAGTTTTCCCTTTCGATTGAGAAATATTAATGCAAACTCCATTTGTAAATAATTTCGATATTAATTAATTAATAAATAATTTATATATTTAATTATTATTATTAATTAATAAATAAATTATATGTTTTATTATTAATAAAAGATGAAATGAACGTCAACTTTTATTCACGTCTTCACTCATGATAAATGGCTGGTTTTAATCATACTTATTCTTGAAGCAATTTAGGGTCGTGGCTAAGCACTGACCGAGACTCGGAGGGAGTGGGAAGTGAGAGCGTGTATTGTACACTGTACAGTGCCAAGAACTTATTTTAAGATCTATGGCGCGTATGCCTTAACAGAACCCACCCTTCGAGCCCTCAACTGCGTCCGAAACACTTCTCACGCCCTTTTCGGTTCGATGGCACTAATGTTAGGTTAGTTTAAATAAAATTTCGCTAATAAGTTTGTTACATATAGGAATTTAAAAAAAGTTTGTACCTCGCTTATGCCGAGATTTGCGCATGTGTGTGTGTGTGTGTGTGTGTGTGAATACATACATTACACACATCAAGAAGTCATTTATGAATTTATTTGTTACAATAGATTTAAATTTGTTAAATACGTTTCGATCACAAAAAATGAAAAACACTTAAATTGACGCAAATTAACCATTGCAACTGGTGTCTTCGTTGACTGTTAAAACTTCTCAAGTTGTCATATTTTGAAGGTTATAGTTTTTCTCTTGTCACCCGATTTTAGCCATTTTGAAAAACTAAGAAAACTTTATTAAAAATCAGTTTGACCCCGAGTACCTAGTCCTGCTTTGGTATTCGTTGACTGTCATTTAGCCTTTATGTCTACCTTTCATGCTTTGAAAGAGAATAGGGCCTTTTGAAAAGTAATCAAACATTATGCGATATACACTGTAAATGGAAGTGGTTTTGTTGGTATATATATATATATATATATATATATATTATATATATATATATATATATATAATATACACACACACACACGAGGGTAATTCAATAAATATCCGCTTTTTATTTTCACAATTTTATTTTCAAATCTGATAGATTATAAACACATCACTTCTCAGTAGTATGACCACAAAATGGACGAGTGCAATGCAATTGCAAATGGTGCAATATGTTGCAAGAGTGCCAATCCCCATTTGTTGCAAGGCACCCCTAAATGGGGGAGGGGGAATGTTGCAACTCAACTTGGAGGCTGAGTTATCCCCCAAGTTGCAATGAACCCCGCTGGGAGAGACCTCTTTGGGGGATAAGGTGGGACACCCTCATCCCCCAAAAGGGGGTATACCTAACCTAAGAGAGAGGAGAGAGAAGAGAGGTGTTCGCTTGACAGGAGCGAAGCACATGTTAAGACTTCAGCCGAGCAGCCGTTGTCTTACATGGCACCTAATCAGCCAGTTGGCTTATCTGGCTGAGTTACCAGATTGTGCTGTTTATTTTAGTAAAGCATATATTATGGCTTAATCCGCCAGTTGGCTTAGGAGGCTGAGTTGTCAGTTTGCACTATTTATTTAATTAAAGCATATATTCTGGTTTAATCAGCCAGTTGGCTTAGAAGGCTGAGATGCCAGTTTGCGCTATTTATTCAATTAAAGCATATATTCCGTAGTAAATATGTTTATTCATTATTATAATTCCTTATTTACTTTACTTTCTACTCTTTATTCCATTTCTCTTCTATCATTAATCATTATCTTTACACTCTTTTCGCTATAAATTTTATAAATGCATGGTAGATGCCGAGTGAATGGAAAAACCGTTACGAATTGAACCGGCATGGGAGAAGGGGGGGGTAATTATACTCTAATTAACATTTTACTAACTATATTATGCCGAAAAACAAGTAGTTAAACGGGGTAATGCGAGGGGGGATTTAACTTCAACATTTTAAGACAAACGAATATTCTAAATTTACAACTCCATCGTCACACGCAAAAACGCGCCCTACTAAACTCACTGCTGTCCCATGACTGCCCATTTGGGTATTTTTCTCTCTCGTCTTGAGCCGAGGGAATGTTGCCATCTAGTATAGCCAAGCAATTATTTTAACGTATTTACATTTTCATTAAATATTATTATCTTTATTAAACAAACATTATATTATCATTTTCTTTATTAATCAAACATTATATTATCATCTTTATTAAACAAACATTATTAAAATTCTTAATTAGACATTACTACTCTATCGTAATTTTATTTATTAATTAGTATTATCGTCTTTTAATTTCTTATAACCAAAACATTCTAATTTTTAATTATACATTACTACACTGGCATCATCCCCTTGAAAATAAGTTTTGCACTAGGAAAACTTATTAATATCGTTTAACAAATTTATTTATTTATTCAACAAAGTTATTTATTTTGCAATTTTTTTTTTCGTTAACAAAATTCAAGTTAGATAGAGAAGAAATCATTAGAATGACAAATTCCCCACATCAGATATTTTGTATAATTTTATAAAAATCGAAAACAAACTATAATTTTCACAACATTTGCATAAAATAACATTTCACACTAATAATCAAATTTACAACCTGTAATGAATCTATAACGTTCCAAAAAAATAACGGACAATTTTCTTAACATTAGTTACACAAATTTCAAGTTCACAATCTATTCCAGCGATTCCTCATCAAAGATCGCTTTACATTCGAAACAATTATTTATATAGTTATACAGTTACTATCAGGGCAACCTAGAAAAATAAGAAAACGTTTATATAAAATACTGACCAGAGCGCACATACTATTTCACGAAAAACACAACAAATATGGGCAATAATCGCACCCTTTCACTTATAATTTCATTACATAATAATCAGTACATTCATAGCTGGACGTTGTTTAGATCGCAATCCGCACGCTGACAACGGACTTCTTGAATTTTCAATCGCAGCTCCTGCTCACTTCGCTAGAATGCAAGGGATTGTATCACCATGCAACAGGTCAGCACGCTTTAGGTTGGTTCCACTCTCTCTCCAAATGGCGAAAAAAAAAGAGACGTCCAATTCTAAAAGGATCAGGGTGGGGGGAGATATCTGAAAGTGGGACCACGCACCGGAATTGGACGGAATTTGCAATTCCAGAAGTCGACGAATCAACTCGCCTGTCTCATCTCAACTTTTGTCGATGAACGCTGCTCTTCCTACATCCAGCTGAAAGACTCCCTTACTGGCAATAATCAAACGATCACTTGGCCGTAGGCAGTTTCACAACAAACCTACTGTATGTCTGTATGGACAGTAAAGCCTTAGATACTCGTTCAAACTCTCGTGGTTTGCCTACCGAGCGCTAAAACACATATTTAGCGAAGCATCGAGCAGCGTGACCAGCTACTGCCCGAAAAGTACCAGTAGACCATCGAAACTGTCCTGTGCCAAGTCCCTGCACATTCGGTTTCTGTTCTGTCTTCTGAAACTGTCCTGCGCCAAATCCCTGCGCATTCGGTTTCTCTTCTCTGGTCTCTTCTCTTCCGAAACTGTCCTGCGCCAAGTCCCTGCGCATTAGGTTTCTCTTCTCTGTTCTCTTCTCTTCTCATCTCTGCTCTTCTCTCTCTCATCGGTGATCGATCACCTATCGGGTCAACTAAACTCAATGAATGGAATTTGGATCCAACTTAGCTCCCTCCAAATCGAACCTCTTGAAATTTTGAAAAAAAGTTTATTCGAAACGTTGATACTGCTACTGATTAATTATCATTTCATATTTAATTTACCGAATTTTCTCGACAGTTCACTTCGAAACAATAACTATAATTTGCTCTGGCCAAATTCAAGGAAAAAACTACTACAAATTTTACAGAATTCACAAAATTTTAATCACAGCCTAGCTACCAATAAGGTCATTTATGGCAGTTACATCGGAGAAGATAAAAAAAGTCATAAAACGCACGAAACAAAATTGTACAGTATAAATATAAAAGCGCCCATACATAGCAACCATTATTATAATTTAACAAATATTATTATTCAAACAACCTTCAGAAATCACATCGATACATTCAAATACAAAAGACAAAAATGAACCCCAGAAACTTCATATAATCAATTCTCTGAAAATCACAAACCCTCTTACACTTTGGGGACGCACACTATAGACGCCACAAAAACGTTACTGGCCATCTAAGAAGGATCCATTTCCGGGTGAACACTCGAGCCAATGTTTCAACTGCATTATTAAACTCGTCTGAAGTTTTAAACAATAACAATTTTCCAAAACAGTTATTAAAAAATAAAAAAAATTTAAATATTACTACCGAAAATTATTTTAATACATTAATTCCAACTTGAAAAGCTAAATTTCATAGGAATCAAACTCGTAATTCACAAATTACATCTGAGAGACAACTCTCTCCTGCAACACAAAACCCAGTATGGTTTGTAAATCACAAAAATCCTATAATTTATCGTTTCCAAGTGAAATTACAAATTTTACATCGTTATTCTAAATAAGAACATAATATGAACCGAAAAATACACGCAATCTACTATGTAAACAAAAAACAAACCAAAACAATCATTGCATAATAAGAATGTTCACTTTGTTTGTAAGCGAGCCTCTATAAAAATATTCCTAACCGAATGAAACTGCATTACATCCTGACAAAATTTTGTAATATTGTCTATGCAAACGCGCGAACGTAAAAACATTTTTCATTTTCAATACCCAAAATAAAACATTAAGCAAAAAAGAAAAACACTCCCTAACAATAAAATCTAATTTCAGATTAAAAATTTTAAACAGCTCTAACCATACAAAATATCACTTGGAATTATCTTGAAAATTAAAGACAGAAAAAAAACAGACAATAATCAGCCTACCTATAAAAATAATGAGTATATAAATATATATAATTATATATATAATTAATATATAAGTATAAGTTAATATATAAGTATATAATTAATGAGTATATAAAAAAAATAAAAAACCAGAAATTAATTTCTAAAAAATTTTTTTTAGAAATTTTTTTTTATCTATTTCAATTAAACAATTTAGCTTATTTTGAAGTCTCACACAATTTTTATATGGCAACATATAATCTTACAGTGTCCGAATCTGACCCAGTATGAATTAGTATCTTTAAGTTTATTTTCCGACTGTCACTTTAAAATTAACTTAACCTATAAAACGAAGCGAACCTTAAAATTATACACATTTGATGTTAATGTGTCGGCCTTGCCCTAAAAGCCTGTAAATTTAAATTAATTAAGCCTACCATTATGTACATCCAGTCAAAGAATAATCTTAAAAACTACCTAATAAATTCTGGAAAATTTTGTTACTCACTTATTGAATCTCTTGAATGCTCTAATATATATATATATATAAATATATATATATTATATATATTATATATATATTGCCTAAACATGCGTCACTATACGCTAACCATTTTAAATCTTACCATACAAAAATGCCTGTTACAGTGTATTTCAACAACTAAAATAATTTAATTCGTATAAGTTAAGTGTAAAATTTATTTACGAATCATTATTATTATTATTATCATCAAAATTATTACTAATTCAGAAAATGTAAACACCAAAAAAACTGTAAAGACAAAAAGGTAGGCTGTAGACAGGTAATAAAAGCGGAAGGCAAGAGAAAAAAAAAAGAAATGAATCACCGGGCAGCAACGATCAATTTTGAACGACTCTCGAATTTAATTTCAGACAAAAATTGAGTCGCCAGAGTCCGACTCCATGAAAGTGCAAATGTGAGTCTAAAGGGTTTTAAAATAGTCGAGCTCCAACGAAAAGAAAAAAAAATTTGAACGCGCGCGAAACTTACAAAGACACTTAGAATTTCGAAAGTGAGACGTCATTTTGAATTACATTTACAATGACTTTTTAAGAAATGGAAATCGAAATTTGCTTGCAAATGGGTTAACACAATGCATCTTACTATTTAAATAATCGAAATAGAATAGCTATCAATTTTATAACTACTATAAAATGGCTAGCAATGTAATATAGCCGAAACATAAGGCGCGTACAGAAGACGTGGGAATGCCCGTATTTGAATAGGGCCACCGCTTGCCACCAAAATGTAGTAAATATGCTTTTATTCATTATTATAATTCCTTATTTACTTTACTTTCTACTCTTTATTCCATTTCTCTTCTATCATTAATCATTATCTTTACACTCTTTTCGCTATAAATTTTATAAATGCGTGGTAGGTGCCGAGTGAATGGAAAAACCGTTACGAATTGAACCGGCATGGGAGAAGGGGGGGTTTAATTATACTCTAATTAACATTTTACTAACTTTATTATGCCGAAAAACAAGTAGTTAAACAGGGTAATGCGAGGGGGGATTTAACTTTAACATTTTAAGAGACGAATATTCTAAATTTATAACTCCATCCTCACATACACAAACGCGCCCTACTAAACTCACTGCTGTCCCATGACTGCCCATTTGGGTATTTTTCTCTCTCGTCTTGGGCCGAGGGAGTGTTGCCAACTAGTATAGCCAAACAGTTATTTTAACGTAATTACATTTTCATTAAATATTATTATCTTCTTTATTAAACAAACATTGTATTATCATTTTCTTTATTAATCAAACATTATATTATCATCTTTATTAAACAAACATTATTAAAATTCTTAATTAGACGTTACTACTCTATCGTAATTTTATTTATTAATTATTATTATTATGTTCTTTTAATTTCTTATAGCCAAAACATTCTAATTTTTAATTATACAACAATTCTGACTTAATCCGCCATTTGGCATAGAAGGCTAAGTTGCCAGTTTGTGCTATTTATTTAATTAAAGCGTATATTCTGACATATTCCGTCATTTGGCTTAGAAGGTTGAGTTTCCAGATAGCGTTATTTATATAATTAATGCATATATTCTGGTTTACAAATCCGCTTCAAAAGCCAGCCAATTGATATAATTAACTACCGTGTACAAACAAAAAGGATTAAATAAAACACCATTACATCATTCTGTTTATTTATGCGAATTAATGGAAATATATATAAATATACATTGGAAGATATATGATCAAAAATAATAATAGCATACGGATGATGAATATATAATAAATATACAATGGAATATATATATGATCAAAAAATAATAATAGCATCACGAACGGGAAGTATATACGTGACCGGACAGCTCATACCGGGACAACTCAGACCCGGACAACTCATACCCGGACAACTCATACCGAGGACAACTCATACTCTCTTCATCAATTACCACCCCAATGTTGATCTTTTCATCTATATCCACCCCGAAAGTTTAAACTCTGCAAATTAACCAAAATAAGATAAGAAAACAATAACAACAAATTTATTATTTATTGCAAACATATAATAAATAGAGAACCATTATTTACATAGGATAAAATTTGAATGCCCGGTTAGATCAACTGTACGCCCTTGACGATTGGTTAGGTTTAGTCGTGATATTTTCGTTAGTTTTAACGAAAATATCACGACTAAACCTAACCAATCGTCAAGGGCGTACAGTTGACCTAACTGGGCATTCAATGAACCTAACTGGTCATATATATATATATATATATATATATATATATAAATTTATAACTTGCATGAATTTAAATTTTAAATTTTTAATTTTACAAAATAAATGTTTTCATTAATTTTAAAAATAAATGTTTTCATTTCAAAATGTTTTCATTAATAACTTGCATGAATTCTAAATGTTTAAATTTAATTTTTAATTTTACAAAATAAATGTTTTCATTAATTTTTCATTTTTTTATGGTCTTAGGTATGAGTTGTCCTAGGTATGAGTTGTCCGAGTATGAGTTGTCCTGTTATGAGCTGTCCTGGTATGAACTGTCCTGGTATGAACTGTCCTAGAACCAAGTATAAAACAAAAAATATACAAAACGTTGTATTATCAATATATTAGTACAGGAAAAATATATACAGTTATATTAAATAATTAAATATATAATCAATAATATACGAAACATAATCAAATGCATATTAGTACAGGAAATATATACATATACACACAATTAAATAAATAAATATACATCCTTTATGTTCTACGGGTTATATTAAATAATTAAAAATAATAATACACGAAACGTATAATCAATTGCATATTAGTAGAGGAAATATATATATTTACACAATTAAATAATTAAATATACATCCTTTATGTTCTACGGTGCAAAACGCTAAACTCACGTAATAGAGTCTACATCCACATCGATATTACTTTGTACTACGTGGTAAAACCGTTCAAGCAACACTTCACCGTTTAACTGATACGGAGGCCTATACGCGACATAAATGGCTTTCATATCATTCAATACTATTTTTGTGCCTACTTTACAACCGGTTGGCAAGTTATCTTTAAACACGGCTAGAATACAATCAAAAGCACGCACAAAGAGGTAATCGTTAACCACAACATCATTATTAAATATAAGTTTATAAACAAGCCTTTCCAATCGAGGGTTTTTTCTTACCGTCCCGAGCTTTTCAATCGTGGACTCTTCTTCACTCTGCATAGCGGCAATTCAAATAATCTTCCAAGTCGTAACGACAGCTATTTATTATATAGAGGTACAGCTCTTCAGGGTGAACAGTGTAGGTGAGCTCAGCCCTGTACCGCTCAAGTGCTTTGTACTGAAGTTCAGGATATTTCGAAGAATCTAAACCTTTTAAATATGCATCCAGCTCTAGACCATTCTCGCCTTGTTCATTCCTACATTCGATAAATCCGTCGAGCAGAGCGGTGTATGCGTATTCAAGAACCGTGTCAAAATAAATCATATCCGTAACACGAGCGTCTAATATAGGCTTCAGCTTGCAGAATCCGACGATTTCAAACATTCTGTCGAGGATGAAACGGTTTCGCCTAGGGACAAGAACGTTATTATCAGATGCGTTCTTCCACATCAGTCGTATATCAATGCATGGCTGTTCGTTATTTATACACAACGTGCAAACAACGGCATATGAGGTGGCGTCACTAATCTGCTCTCTTCTTGTACCTACACCTGCAGGTATTTTATAACGGTCCTCTCCCCACTTCTCAACTATCACGAAGACTCTATTCATCTCCTCAACACTTAAATAAATAACATTACGTTTGCTTGCTTGTCTGCAAATCGTTTCAAGTACATAGTTAATGTTGCCGGTTTCACGCCTGAACACGCGCAATGACTTCGTTACGGAGACATCGTACGAGGCGTTGAGAATGCTTCTCAAATGAAGTTCCATCGTATTCGCACGTCCATTCTGTTCAAGCTCTGAGATGACTATGAGCCACAGGTGGCCGGATCGGCTCGACGGGCGGAGTGAGTCACGCTGATGAAACGTGTACGGGCTTGTTCGAACTCGTGTGTTTCGTGAGGTACACGGGTGGGCGGCTCGCTGGGGGGAGCGCGTCACACTGCTAAAGCGTGTACAGGCTTGTTCGAACACTTGTGCTCTTGGACAAACAGAATTTTCCACTACATGAAACAATATCGACTTTAATGTTTTATCACTCACCAGACGTTCATTTCCACAAACTAAACATCTTCACAATTCGGTGCACTATTTGAGAGAAACATATGTCCATATTTGTCCTTTTTGTTTAACAAGCGATACTCGTCTCTAAAATCTGTTAAAAACTCACACAGCCCATTAGCCACAACCTCACTACAAACCTCATGATATTTATTAATATAGTGGTAAAAATACTTAAGATTCTCCATGATGACAAGATTTACATTCTCAACCGTAGGATACGAGTAGTCGGTATAGTGTAACACGACATAATATCGCTTGTCACACCACTCATCAACAGGACTCACAATCCATAACTGTTGCTTATCTTCTGAACGTGTTGCTTCTTCTACTTCGTGGTATATGTGAGCCTTTATAAAGGTTAGGTCTATAACATACTTCAGTACATCGTCTGTACTACGAAATCCTACAATGCCCTCGCCAGAATACCCGTAGAGTATTTAAACATCTTGGTCCTTCGCACGGCTCAACGTAGCCTTAAAAGTGGCAAAGGAGGGGGGAATAGGGAGTTTTTCAGTATCCACCACATTTTGGCACTTTGCCGAATACCACTTCATAAACGTTGAACACGCAGTATTAAAGGTAGCCATTACTATTTTTCTTCTACGCGGGAGAATACACATTTGAACTCAAGGGTATGCAGAAGTCAACTGAGCACGCAGGGATAGAGGCATGCTCAGGTAGCGGCAGGACTCACGTTGCCGGTCTTACAGTGGGCGGGGCTTAGCTTTTTACTGTACACACACACACACACACACACACACACACGCAAAGGAGAAAGTGAAACGCTAATTGAAACCCGATTTATTTAATAAACGAAATATTGAAGGTGTATATATTTACAAATATGTGCAATAAATAAGTTAACAATAGACATATCAAAGATTATGGTATCCAAAGGGCACGGTATCATAGGTACCAGGTACCTGGTAACGTTTCCTATAGGTGTTACGGCACACCTTTGTACCCCTAAATTCCTTCACGCCCCCCAGCTTCTGTGCCCGAAAATTGTGGGTACCTACAGTCAGTTGGGATGGCTGGTCATCCTCAGCTTCCAAGCGCACTAGTTCCCTCAACGAATCAAAATTAACGACCCGTCGATTCGCCTGGTTAAGTGTGATACCCTTAGCCTTCACGATATACTTCGTATCATCCCCCACCTTCATCCGTACCCTATAGGCTTTTGGCCCTGTTGACACAAACGAGTCTGTGTATGGGATGTCTCCATACGCATCCTTGATCTCGTCAGTTAGGTCTCCGAGGAACTCCCCATTAGCGGGCATGTATTCACCTTCCCTCGCTGTGAATATCACGCTATCTGTGTTAGCGTGCGTACAAAACCCGCTGCCCAAAAGAATGCAATAGGCCCCAAAGTTTGACGCGTGCGTAGGCTGTTGTGAAGCTGGCTACAGGTATGTTTGTAACCCGTGAGGTATCTGTGGCCAATTCGGTATTGTTGTACTTTATTATGTAAGTATTACTTACATTCACAATCTCCATGATCTCTTTATCGGGAGCGTTGGCATAATCCCAGAACTTCACTATAACTTTGTGCCAAATGAACGTTCCCTTTGTCAAAAGGGAAAAGGTTGGGTAGCTTCTGAAACCTCCACACCTCATGTATCTTCATTATTCTATACCCATGGGGAACGGCTAGGGCCAGCTCAGGGCTTGTATATACACCTCTGATCTTACGCTGGTGGGGTGTATGGTCACAATCACCATTGTTCTCATCTGCGCACTTCACGCACAGGGGAAACATGAGCTTGTGATCTATAACGACGGGTAAGATCGGCATCCATAAATCGCGAAGGGGGAGCACGTCTACGAAAGAGAGTCCAAAGTAGCGCTCATTCAAGTTGGGTGAAAACTCCTCGATGGTTGATATGGTGGGACCCACCATTTTTTCAGGTGCACCTACGGGGTACGGATTGTTCTTCATCACGTAGGGGTATAAAGAACAGAAGTCGTAGTAATGGAGTGTCACACCCTCCGTAGATGGAAAGTATAGCTTGAAGGGATTTGTACGCCCTCTGAACAAGCTATCACCGCATTTAAGAGGGTCCAGCACTATTGAACGTTTGATCGTGTTTATTTCTTCACTGTACTGTCCATCTGCCTCCATCCTTGCATCATACTCATGCTCCCACAAGACTTTGTGAGTGAAGTGGGAGCCTATAAGTTGATCGCGGGTGCGAGTCCACGCAAGACAGTCGGCAGGAGATCTACCGTGGATATCTCCTACGATTCCACACTCAGGACGGGGGCATCCGTGCCACCAGCAACCGTTAAAGGAGTACACAGTCTTCTCACCAATGGCACGGTTTTCACTTAGACCATCAACCCAAAAATCACGACCATTAACCTTAATGGGTACTTCACCCGTGTTGCGGGCATGCTTTATGTATACACCTGTCTGCTGCTGTAGGTGTATGAGCCAGTAAATAGCCTGCCCATAACTGCGGGGTTGTTTCTGTGGATAATGGCTAAGGTGTCTTTAGGCATGAAGTTATTCTTGAACACCGTAAAACATAATGAGGCGATGGTGGTTGCGACTTGCAACGGATCGCATTTGAAACGACATATGTACATCCTTCTAAAGGCCTGGAAACATACTCTAAGCACGCGCACATCATTCACGCAATAACGCTCACATTCATCAGCTATATTATAAGGATTACATTCATTAAAACTGTTGTAGTATCGGTCAAAATCTTCACGTTCATCTGTACTCATACATTCATAGTTAAAGTAATGTTTGGGTGGAGGTAGTCCTACGTAATTTAAAGTTTCGCTAGTGAGGAATGTGTAAGGGAAATATCCTTTTGAAACTTCAGCGGCTACGCCCATCACCTTGGGTAGCTTTGCTAATTTACAAGGTGTGAATAATAAAGTGTCTTTAAACTGTACATTACCTCTTATTTGCATCTGTATTAGTTTGTTGCCTCTTTTCAAGGGATCACCTGTAAATATCTCAGATGACTCGTGCTCAAGCAACTCCTTATAAAGGAACTGTGTTCAAATTTCGCCCCGTTATGGGCAAATATACAGTCATTTTTTTTAACTTGTCCGCTAACTTGACAATATAGGACACAAAGAGTTTCACAGGGCTATCGTGGGCATTCGTTTTAAAAACGTTTGTCCGTTTACCACATTTGTGACACTCATCACACTCGATCTCCATACACTCATCACAGATAGTCTGGCTCACAAGTAAATGTGGAATAACCTCTTTGGTTTCAGCGTTCGTGTATGTTTCTATATCGTAGTACACAGTTATACAAGGCTGTTTTTAGGCTTGCGTCTTTCATATAACATACATGCTTTACTCCAACCGCCTTATATTTCTCATGGCATGTAGAACAGTGAATTTCATCACATTTATGCTTGAAATTCCCCAATTATCCATCATGTGAAACATACCACATTCGCAGATTCTCATTTTCCTGCACGTGCCATTTCATTTATGGAGCTCAAAACAGTTATTATTGAAAAATATGCGTCTACACACATCACAATCCCTCTTCTCAGCTTCAACTACACGGCTTTCACATTTGGAGCTTTTACACTGCTCACATACCATGTGGCAATCTTTACAATGTTTCACTATATCATCCGCAAACTCGATACACCCCTTACACAAATCATGATGTCGTCCATATTTTCGACTTTTATCATAACTCGCGTAAAGGCCCCTTATATTACGGATGGGGAGATACGTTGTCCCTGACAGTCCTAAAATAAGTAGGGGTCTTGTACGATCTCTCACACAGCTTTTAAAAACACACAGTTCTACGACGATCATCCAGTCCAAATACAACTATACGAACATTCATTTCCTGTTCTACCCTTCTCAGCTCTTCAGGACCCATATTACAGTCAAATCAAGTTTACAGTCTACAGCTAGTTTACGGGCACGCTCCACTACCGTAGGCAACCAAATTTTTTCCCGTGTATTTAGTACAGTAAACATACGGCTAAGACTACTGCTATAAAGCCGCAACCACGATCGGTTTATATGCCGTCTATAAATAGCCTGAGAATTGAAGTTAAGAGTATAAGGTGTGGCACTATGACCCGCAACACGGAATACACGGTCAATATTTACCGTGAAGTTGTCCATATTGAAGGCTATACTACTTTGAGAGGCCTGCATTATACGGCCTAATATATACTCTATATCTTCAGCTGCCAAACGTCTGAACGGTATTACTACCCAAAAATCATCTACATCTCCGTCATCTGACCCGAATCCGAAGGACAGCCTCGTCCTGACTTCACGTTCGTCGCGGTTCTGAAGGGCAAACTCTACAATACGTTCAACTATGCGCCGTAGTCCGTGTTCAACACCATTGCTATACATGGATCTAGGATCAACCCTGACTATATACCGATTTCTAGTCAAGGCCGGGGTGGGGGTAGCGGTGCGCACCAACTCGAATGTTATGCCATCCTCAACAGAACGAAGCTGCTGTGGAGGATGTACCCGGAATTGAATAAGGGGTATATTTGAGGAAGGTACTATTGTGGGGTTGTGTCGTAAGACGTTGAGGGTTGGGGCTCTATTACTGGTGGTCTAACAACCAGCAATCCTGGCGCGCTTTATACCTGACGTGGAGGGTTCTTCATCATGCCTCCGCTTTGAACTGGCGCGTGCTACAGGTGTCGCTGGTGAGGATCGTCGGCGGGGAAGGTTCTGTAGCTGCACGGTCAACGGGTCGTCTGTGATATCGATGATGGGGTGTACATCGTCGTCATTCACGGTTCTGTGGGAAGAAAACAAAATATAAGGAGCAGCACTCAAAATTTGTAATATTTTGTAAATGACCCACTTAGGGTGTGACGTGTTAGAAATGGATTCTGTAGAAAAATTCAGGTTCACGAGCCCATCCACATGTATTATATCTGGCCTACAGGATGTGGTAAAACTGTGTTTATGCTTAAAATCATTAAAGAAAAGGGAGAGATGTTCTCAAAATTTGTGCATAAAGTTATATGGTGCTATTCGACGTATCAATCAGTGTTCAACGAGTACCAAGAGAAATCTTGTTCCACAAGGGGTCTATGACGTTAATTCGTTAAAGGGAAATGAACATACAGTCATTGTAATTGACGATCTCATGTTGGAGATGGATAAAACGTTTGCCGAGACATTTACAGTATTCTCCCACCATCTTAACATAAGCGTGTTCTTCATCAATCAGAATCTATTTTTCAAAAATAGATACATGCGCGATGTGTCGCTAAATACACAATATCTAGTCTTATTCGCGCAACGTAGAGATGTATCACAAATTGGGGTATTAGCCAATCAAATGTTCCCGAATCAGCGTAAGGAGTTTTTGGAGGTTTATAAAGAGGCCACAAACCAGCGTTATGGATATTTGCTTTGTGACCTTCACCCGCGAAACACGTTTAGGGTGCTTCTAAGAACGAATATATTCCCAAGCGAACCTGAAACGGTGTATATTCCAGAATGACAAATAGGCTAAAGAAATACCGTGAATTAATAAAAATCTATCAACGATTGCCCGGGCACTGCAACAGATGTTTGTTAAAAATATCGACTCTGACTTTTTAAAATGCATCTGTGAAATCTGTCTTAATGTTATAAAATGTAATGCCAATGAAACCCTCTCAGAAGACTCGCTTACGTCGTTACAAGAACATAATACGAGCGCTCGCTCATAAAAGTCAAACTGTGGGTAAGAAAAAGCGCATTATTGTACAAAGAGGAGGATCATTCCTACCCATCTTATTTTCAGTTTTGGGTCCTTTACTGACTAGATTAATATAATGAAGAAGGTGGTTGTGATTCCGCACGAGGTGTATGCTTCATTGCAAAGTTCAAAGACTCCAGACACGGCTCTAGAACCCCGTAAAAGTAGGCTTAAAAGAATGGAAAGCGAGTTGCTAGCCCTATTAAACAGTGAAAAGTCACCTGATGAGAAAAGGATCTTGTACCAAGAGGCTTTGCAGAAATTTCTTCATGAGTACGAGATTATAAGATCCTACAGAGCTCCCCGTGGTTATTAGGCACAGCGCGAGTAGTGCTGAGCATGGCGACACAGGACCTGGCCCGACGTTAGAGTGACCAACCAAAGAACAACGGAACACAACACATCGAACATGTGCTAAAAAACAGCCTCCCACATACATTGAGGAATAAAGGTTAAGTCTTTATAATCTATTGTGTGAGGACCCCATCATACAGTGGACCGATACAGGCGAGATCATTGTTGAAGGAACAAGGGGACAAGGATCCAATATCGTTGATATTGTTCATGATCTGGTGAGAAAGTGGGACAGACCCTCGCCAACAGGCTGGAAGCATATTAAAGCAAGACTACAGCAAATAAATGTCCCCAAAACATTGATAGGTAATCTGAATAGGTTAAAAGACTTGGATCAAGTCTCGCATGTGTCACAACTGAGTACGCCTTCGCCCCAGCAGCAGCAGCGTCTCTGAAGAGGAGAAAGAAGAGAACACGGTCAGCCTTATCCACGTGTCTCTAAAATACACAAATGGCTAGCATATTACGTAAACGCTATTATGACATTTCTAGTCCCGCCTCCTATGGTGGCGTTAATAGACTGTACAGAGGTGTTTACGGTGTAAGGAAAAAAGATGTTGAGAGATTTTTGCGGGAACAGGATGCTTATACACTTCATAAACCGGTGAGAAAAAGGTTTAAAACGGCCAAGACAACAGCTGCTTCGATTGACTCTATTTGGCAGGCGGATTTAACAGACATGCAAAGATATTCAGTGTATAACGATGGTTACCGTTACTTCCTATTCATAATAGATGTATTCTCTAGATATCTGTGGCTAATTCCTCTGAAAAATAAATCGCTTGAAACAGTTGCTAAAGCGACCAAAACGGTGATGTTGAAAGAAAACAGGATTCCTGGCTATTTTTGTACGGATATGGGAAAAGAATTTATAGGTCGCGCTTTTCAGAACATGTTGACAGAGTTTAATATCAACTATTACATTACCAATTCTATACATAAGGCGTCTTTAGCTGAAAGAGTTCAACGTAACATAAAGGAACGCATGCACCGCTATTTTACACATAAAAACACATACAGATATATAAACGTTCTCGGTCATTGGCTTCATCACAACCGTTCACACCATCGTACGATTGGCACAACGCCTAACGAAGTTTTAGAAAGAGGTACGCTGCCAGAGGTGAGAAGAGATGGAACCCACCACCACACTCTGCGCGTTTCAAAATCAATGATTATGTAAGGCTATCACGTTCGGGAAATAAATTCGCGAAGGGATTTGGGCAAGGATGGACACGTGAGATTTTTAAAGTTCGTGCTATGAGACCTAAAGGTGAGATAATGATGTATTACGTTGAAAATTTGAATGGGGAAGAGATCGCTGGAGGCTTTTACCGCGAGGAGTTGCAGAAAGTGGCATTTAATTTAGGAAAAAATTTTTAAAATTGAGAAAATTATAGGAAGCAAAGGTTCAGGAAAGAGGAAAATGTATCTGGTGAAGTGGCTAGGGTACCCAGAAAGCTTCAACACCTATATAGAAGCTGATACAATAATGAAGCTTAAATAGTGTGCAGCATGGCTCCGAACCATTTCTACGTCACACTGTACACCCTAACAACACCCTCGCCAACTTTGTGACAGAACTCCACGGGCCCATTGAATTGGGGCGTGATTCGTATGAGGTGGGGTTATGTGAACTCCAGTTAGCCACCAAATTTTTAACTCTTGAAAATGAGCAAATCATATTTCTGATCACTAGAAGATTCGATGAGTGCGAAAAATTAGGCATAACCTTAGACAATACTATGCGTTCAGTCCTGTTCGGTGAGGAACGGTACTATAGCACAAATGTATCGCTCGGAATCAGGCATTATGATACAGCCATGGACATTGTGATGGGGTTAAACAAGAGTCTTGAAAGGTCGTACCTGACATACGATTTATTTTTTGAAGTCGTAAACATAGACACGCCTGCATGCACATTGAAGTTAAAGTCAACGCTTAGTAGAAATACTAAAGATAAAGAGCTGTTCACAATTGTGGCTGAGGGCCGATATAGCGCAGCTCTCCAAAGATATACCTTTCACGAGGCACAGCATGACTTGTCCAGCTTAATGTATCAATTGAAGATGGAGAAATTGGGTAAAAGCTCTCCGCCCCCAGACATGTGCTATATTTACAGCAATATCGTAGAGCACCAATTTGTTGGGGACACCCAGGCGCGCCTGCTGCGCATTGCACACATCCCCAACCATAGAGGGAAAAGTTTGAGCATTACATATGACAAGCCCCATTATGTGAATGTTGCGACTAATCTATTAACCAATATCTCGATATATATATAAGAACGATTGAGGGAAAAAAATTCCCATTCGGTGATGGGAACTTAACAGTGAAACTACACTTTCGTCGTTTATAATGACTCGAAGACCATTCACAGTCTACCGAGGGGTGAGGTACCAGCGTGGGAGTGGACTTGGATCCATTTTTTCATCCATACTACGCACCGCTGTCCCACTGTTGAAGAGGGGTGCCAGGTACCTAGGGCGGAAGGCGTTACAAACAGGTTTTAACGCGGCAGAAGACATAATGGGTGGAACTAAGCCTAAAGAAGCTCTAAAAAACACTTAAAAAGTACACGGGATGAAATCCTCAAAGATGCAAAGAGAAAAATGCGTGGTGGCGGAAAGAAGAGATCTGCCAGGAAGAAGGGGTTACCATCACGTGGAGCTAAACGTAAAAGGAAATAAAAAAAAGTGCTCTAAGCGTATGAAACCTATGACTGATCATTTTTTTAACTGATATAAGATGAGGACACTATCACGAATCGTAGGTTTACTAATACTTGTCGAGGGAGGTGGCATTATTTCTGACTCGTCATGGCGCGTTTCATCCATCCGTGTAGTTCACAATGCTGTAAATCGGAACTGTCCCTCTTTGATATACCCCCACTCAGGTCTCTATTGAGCATAGCGACTTTATTACAATTAACCCATTAAACACAATTAGTTCACCCAGTGCCCCTATAAAATTCGTGATACCCAGTTCAGGCCCTTACTTTTTTGACCCGAGCTGCATGCACATTAGGGTGGCCCACTTTTCAATTTTTTTTTAAAAGTATAGGTTATCGTAGTTTTTCCCATTATTTGGCACTATATTAGCACATTCGTACCATTTTTACAAAAATTGATCAATATTTAGGGGTCTCGCATCGACCTTGAAATTACGAGTTTTTTTTTAAAATGCGTACTTTTTAACTTTTTACTGAATCAAGATAAATCATTAAGTAGGGATGTTTTCTGAATCCTCTTGATGAGAGAAGTCGTTTGGTGTGCCTTCCAATGTCATACGACTAACGGTTTAAAAGTTGTGCCTGTATACAGGTAATACCAATGTGCTAGTATAGTGCCAAATAATGGGAAAAACCACGATCACCTATACTTTTCAAAAAAATCAGCAAATAGCAGACAAATAAGGAAGAAAGAAACAATAACTTAAACAATCACTTTTGCATTGTATTGACCACTATCACACGTCACTGGCTGCAACGTTGTCCCTCTGTGCTATGTCATCGTGGCGAGTGATGACTTCTTGAAGTCGCCGAGCTCTTTCCGGTTCTTTTCCACCACTTGCAGAAGATCCTGCAGCTGTGCCTCGTCCTTTGTGACCGTGTTCGCATAGTCTTGTATCAGTTGGACTCCTCTTTCAGCGACGTCATTGGTGACCTGGAGATTAGAGATCACATCCTTCAGACGACAAAAGTCCTCGTTCTCGTCCCACTTATCAGTTGGCAGGGTGAGCCACGAAGACCCATACATCTTCAGACCGGCAAATAAGAACCAGGAGGACTCGTCGATCAGGTCGGGGAGTAGCGTCATCTCGTCGACTGAGACGTTCTCGTATGTGAAGTCTTTGGGTACAGGGAGGTGGGACAGCTTCTCTGCCATCTGTTGCTTCACAGTGCCATCCACCTTGTTGCTGCATAGAGCGAAGATGACGGTCTGAGGCCTCAGATACCAGAAGTGCCGCCTCATCACTTCCAGTGACGCTTCTGCCACCTCGCGGTCCACTGCCCTATACCTCAGAAAACGCTGGTATAGTACCAGTAACTTAATCAACTGACCTTGACCATTTTGCCATCCCAGTGGACAACAGTGTGCCTCGGTGGCGTGAAGGAGTCCTTCACAGCCGTCGCCACTTCACGGCGATGTGACACTCTTCCCCGGCGAGCCGTTTCTTTCGAGATGCTGAACTGATTGAGGTCTGCTGGTGGATCCGCCGAACGTGTGATAGCAGCCACAATGCTTACTACCTATGTAGATAATACATGTAGGTTACGGGACACTTTAAAACTGACGCTATCGATGAATATTATACACAATACGCACCTGATTATTGGACATGCGGAAACGATCAGCCACTTCCATGACAGCAGGTGCATTAAGGATGCGGCGAGGAAGATTGACAGACACACTTGGCTCTTTCGGCAGGGGGAACGGTAGTTCTGTCTCCGACTCTCCTGACATGCCAGTATCATCATTCTCCATGGCCTCATCTCCGGTTTCGTATGCACACTTTGAGGTTTGCAGCTTCTGGCGAGGACGTTTTCTTCCTTCCTGTAGCTTTCTTTTTACAGCGAAAACTTTATCGTTCCCGCTCATCGTTGCCACCCGAGGACCACGTTGATCGAGGTAGAAGTCAATGTCTTCTTTCTTGTCCTTGTCGGACATCAGTCGATTCTTCTTTATATCTTCGACAGCGTCAGATGCTCCGATATCCCACAGCTTGTCCACATTGTCCGAAAACTTCTGCCATTTTCCTCTGGCGTCAGTTTCTCGTTTTCTGCTCTTTTGGAGTAAGTGCCACTCTTTCCACAATGCCTCTAGCTTCCGTTCGCAGTTGAGCTTTGTGATTGTTTTAATGCGGGCCATGTTCCAAAACTTTAAGACGTTGTTTACGGTTTCTTTGAATGCGTCTTTCCTGTTAGCAGTGTACTGGATAACACTGAAGAAGTATTGCAATACCTGCCGTGTTGTTGGCAATTTGCTACCACTGATGGAGGACGACGGTTGGCCAACTAAAAAAATTTCCGAGGCCGATCTTAGAGAAGGTAGCGATGTTATTTTCGCCTTTCCTTTTGATGACTCTCTATTTGTAGCTTCAAGAGTTCTTCCAGTTATGGTTGCCATCGATTTGTCCATGACAAAGGATGAGGAACTCAGACAGAATTTCAAAATGTTATGATCTGCAAAAAAAGAAATAGGTTAGGTACCTGGCACAGGCATAGTGCATTTTCTAATTACCTATATACATTATACATTCCGCCCGGGTATGGTGACTCATTTTTTTGAAAAGTATAGGTGATCGTGGTTTTTCCCATTATTTGGCACTATACTAGCACATTGGTATTACCTGTATACAGGCACAACCTTTAAACCGTTAGTCATATGACATTGGCAGGCACACCAAACGACTTCTCTTATTAAGAGGATTCAGAAAACATCCCTACTTAATGATTTATCTTGATTCAGTAAAAAGTTAAAAAGTACGCATTTTTTAAAAAAACTAGTAATTTCAAGGTCGATGCGAGACCCCTAAATATTGATGAATTTTTGTAAAAATGGTACCAATGTGCTAGTATAGTGCCAAATAATGGGAAAAACCACGATAACCTATACTTTTAAAAAAAAATTGAAAAGTGGGCCACCCTAATGCACATGTACGCTAAACTGCGTATAGCCCATTCTGATGGAACGGACTGCGATGATAGTTACTTTGCCTACCCTGAAACCAACTTTTTACACTTCATATTCAGCCAGTGTGAAGTGTATTTAAACCAGGTTAACATCTTGGCAGGAACGGGGTACTACCACCTACGAACCTATCTGGAAAATGTCCTCAACTTTTCAAAAGAAGCGAAGGACACCTTTTTAACCGCCGAGGGGTATTACCACACTAAAGATGAAAATGGAATAAAGGATAAATTTAAAAATTCTAAAAAAAAGATATATGAATGTTTTGGACGCCTGCATACAGACTTCACATTCCATGAGAAGTTGCTTATGAACGGGGTGGATATGAAGTTGAAGCTTACCCGCACGATTCCTGAGATCTGCATAAATCTGGGGTCTGATCAAGAAGAAGGCGCGAAACCCGTTGTGATTCACATCATGGAGACATATTTGCGTATACGCCGAGTGAAATTAAGTTCCCCGAAACAAATAGAAATTGGGAAAGACTTAATACAAACCACAGTAAAATACCCAATTAACAGGGTACAAATCAAACTATACACGGTCCCCGCCGGGTTGGCCTCGAAGCAGCTAGAAAACGTGGCCCTTGGAGTCCTACCTAAAAGGATATTTAATTGGAATGCAGGACCACGCCTCGACGAATGGAAAATATAAAAAGAGTGCCTTTAATTTCGAGAATTTCGGCCTTAAAAATATTACTCTATACGTAAATGGCATCTCTTTGGGAGGGACCATGATTACGGACTACTCATCAGACGCTGTGTTCCCGCTCTGCGCGAGAGCATATAGTAGTCTGGCTCATAATACAGGCGCCTGTGACGAACTTGGTTTTGGTGTAACGCAGAAAAAATTTGTTGAAGAATTTAACATTTATTCATTTGATATTACGCCTGACTTCTCTGCTGGCGCAAATACGCATTTAAGTCAACAGCAGAGTGGGAATATCTCAGTCAGGTTTGAATTTGCCAAGCCTATAGACGCGCCTATAAGTGTACTCATGTACCTCGAATCACAGGCACTAATAGAAGTTGATCGTTTCGGGAACGTGGTCACAGACTTTTAAAATGACGCGAATATACTCCAGAGAGTAATGAGAAGTGACTGTTTCACACGCTCAAAATTTATTGGTGTGTTTGCGAAGAATGAAATATTGAAGCTGCCAAGTACGAGAAACTGGTACGTGATTATCGTTAACACCGACATTGTGGGGTGTGAGAGGATTCATTGGTTTGCAATCTATTTTAAAAATAGGGAAAGAATGTACTATTTTGATTCACTCGGATTTCAGCCCTGGAATGATTCGGTAATTGTACAGTTTATCGGGCAAATACATGTGCCTGAGATTGTTTGGAACCCATATCGTTTTCAAGGATATTATACTGAAACGTGCTGGTTGTATTGCATCTCATTTCTCATGCACATGTCACGTGGGAAGGGATTTATAAATTTTTTAAAATTATTCGATTTGTGCAACAGAGATGAACGATAAAAGTGTATGTAGACAGATAAAAAAAAGGCTCCCATATGTTACCACCCGCTGTAATGTGTAAAGGTGTATATCTATATTGTGTAAAGTTGTATATACATTTGTAACTGTAAAATGTAGCCATTAAGACTTATTTAACGGATACTGGCTCCGCTTTGTACATGTTTTCTGCCATTTAATAAATGAAAATACAATGTGTTTTGTTCTTAACCTCAAAAATACTTACATTAGTTCCTCGATAACTGGCACTCGCTTGACCGGATGTGAGCCAATACCTCGACTTCTGTATTCAGGTCACGGGGCTGGCTGTGCGGAGAAGCATCCATATCATTTATTCACCTTTCATCAAAAGTAGCTATAACACGGCCGAGTTCCGCATCGGACCTATAAGGTTAATTAAAAATAAAGAGCTATAACAAGAGAAATGCTATGAATTTAAATGCAGATAATTCTTAAAAGTTTTGGTAATTTAAAAATCCTACTGCGGTGCTGAATTATCGAGAAAAATGTTATTAAATCTCCTACATATATATATATATATATATATATATATATATATATATATATATATATATATATATAAGCACACCGGACAAAAAATTAGTCACCCCTAATAGCACCGATAGTAGGAAGTTCAAGGTCACAGAGGGCGCTGATGTAGCATTGGTAAGTGACAAGTAGCGGTGACGTAGCACACAGGATCAGATCTGTTTCGTGAGGTGGTGAAGAACAAAGTGTGTGTTGGATATAGTCTGCAAAATGGGTCGTGAGGCAGACGTTACTCAGTAGCAAAAAGGAGCCATCGTGTTTGGCAGAGCCCACGGACACAAAATGTCTGAAGTAGCCCAATTTGTTGGTGTGTCAACGCGTACTGTCCAGGGAGTTTACAAAGAGTGGTGTAGTTCGCAATCAACTGACAATCGACGACGTAACTGTGGCCGGAAAACAATTCTCGACAATAGGGGCCGCCGCCATGTTTCTCGTCTAGTAACTGCAAATCGTTTTCAAACCAGAGAACAATTGCTCCAAGAAACCAATGAGGTTCTCCAGCGACCAATTTCCGAACGGACATTGCGACGAGAACTGCATGCGATGGACATCTGGAGCAGGGTACCACGGAAGAGGCCGCTGTTAACAGCAAGTCACAAATTGGCACGTTATAAATGGGCTCAGAGGCACAAAAACTGGACTGCGGCAGATTGGAAACGTGTAATTTGGTCCGATGAGTCCCGTTTTTGTTTGTTCTCCAATGATGGGAGGCGACGAGTACATCGCAGGTCCAATGAAGCCTTTAATCCTGAATGCGTCGAAGGTGTTGTTCAGGCTGGAAACAGAAAGTGAAGCGCAGGAATAGACACCCACGGACTCTGGCGGAACTTCTGGACCGGCTGATGAACGAGTGGCAGCAAATCGATGTTCAGTACATGCACAACCTCGTAGAGTCTCTGCCTCGCCGGATTCGTGCGGTTATCAAGGCCAGAGGCGCCGTCACACGTTATTAGGTACATTCTGAGAGGGGTGACTAATTTTTTGTCCGGTGTGCTTATATATAAAGGGTGATCCAGAGAAATGGGACCCAAAAGAAACCCCTGTAACTCTTAAAGTATAAGTCCTTTTATAAAATCATACGCATCATTCGAAAGAGGATAGTTACAAGTTTGTACAGGATTGTATAGGTTTTGACAATACAAGACAAGATAAGATACAAAACAAAATAAAAGTGTTAGTTAAAACTAACCCTTGAAGATGACTGCATGGACTGTGGAACAGCTGCGTTTCATAACTGAGCAATATTATGAGCATGGAAGAAGTGTAGTTTCAGCTCAAAGATCTTTCAAGACAAATTTTCAGATGTCAAAATCACCTAAGAGCTGAAACTACACTTCTTCCATGCTCATAATATTGCTCAGTTATGAAACGCAGCTGTTCCACAGTCCATGCAGTCATCTTCAAGGGTTAGTTTTAACTAACACTTTTATTTTGTTTTGTATCTTATCTTGTCTTGTATTGTCAAAACCTATACAATCCTGTACAAACTTGTAACTATCCTCTTTCGAATGATGCGTATGATTTTATAAAAGGACTTATACTTTAAGAGTTACAGGGGTTTCTTTTGGGTCCCATTTCTCTGGATCACCCTTTATATATATATATATATATATATATATATATATATATATATATATATATTTATATATATATGCCGAAATAATCACGATGGAAACAGACAATAATTAAAAACATGATGGGGTTAATTTTACGTTAGAGTAACAAGAAATTGTAACCATAAGTATATATCCTGACAGTTTTCAAAAGTAAGATTAGCTGGGTGTGCTATGCTCCATCTACCTGCAACGGGTCTCGAACCTGTAGCCAAATCTTAATAGTTTTTAATATTTCTAAAATCATGCCTGTACAAGAAATGCACAAATATAAACACACCATATATATATATATACACCCAAATAACCCGAAGGAAACAGAATTAAAAATATTTTTGAAAACACGTTTATTGCGCTAGGCTATATTGTTATAGACGAGAAAGAATTCTGGGGTTAATTTTTCTTTGTAGGAAAAAATTCAGAATAAAGTTAGATTAGACACATAAGTACTTACATTTCAACAGCGTCTTCATTGAACGGGACCGATATCTCGTCACAATTTTCCGTAACACTCTGGGTAGATAAAAGCTCCCCCCGATCTATAGCGTTGAAGAGGTGGAGCGTAGCGTGAGCATAAAGGTCTTTATCCTCAATCAATTCCGGAGAATTGTACAACGATAACTGGCTCATGGTGTATAAAGCACTAAGCGAAAAACATACGAACTGAGGCTCTGAGTTGAAATTCTCCCTTTATAAAGGGGGTCTGTGACCAACCCACAAAACACAATCGGTAGCTTCCTATTGGCTAGCGGTGAATTTTGGGCGGAGCTTGACGTGTAGGCCTGCATAGCGGTCAAACAGAGGTCCTGGGATCCGCCCACAGGGCTGTGGTTGGTTGCCCCGTGAAATCTGGGGCGTGTCAGATGTCCCCATTCGTGGAGAGACGAGAAACGCTTTGTTTTTTGATCTTGTATGAGAGAGAGAGAGAGAGAGAGAGAGAGAGAGAGAGAGAGAGAGAGAGAGAGAGAGAGAGAGAGAAAACGTTTTATGGCAGTAGCAGTTTGTCTGTACATTCTCGTTTGTTGGGAAAGGAAGGGATTTCGTGATATTGGAAGATATATTAGGTATAATTCACGTATGCTTGAGAGAAACGCAAACTATGGTTTATGATACCTTAAAAGTGAAAGATATTTGATTGATAGAATAGATAAATTTAAAACAAAGACGTGTGATGTACTCCCTCATTAAACATGTTATCGTGCGACCTGAAATAAATTGAGCCGCATCTGTATAGTATAATTTAAAATGTGTACCTTATCTCGAATCTTGGAATCAGAGAACTTCCAATAAAGAAATAAGCAATATATATATATATATATATATATATTATATAATATATATATATATGAGAAAAGTTCAGAATGGAAGGACTTTATAGCCCCGTAATTAAATTTTTTTTTTTGTAGAAAAACCATGATTACAGAGATATACACTAAACGACGATTCAATTCTTGTTTGTAGCGCCTTCACCTTTTCCTTCCTTTACCATATTCCTTTCTAATTAACCATTTGTGCTGTACATTTTAATGCTACGTGCACCATTTGTCCTGTTTTAATTGTTAGAGATGAAAAAGACCGTAATATTCGATTTAAGTTAGCCGGAAAGTGAGCTAATTAATGCAGTTTGACAAAGATGCTTACACGAATTTTTAGATGAACTTTTTTCAGGAATTGAACATATATAGGTACGCCTTTGCTCTCCGCCTGAATTGTTCATTCTGGTGAAGCTTTACACTCCACCTTCGACCTACGGTTTAACACGGATCATTAGGGCACCCTAGCTAGCAACCGCGGAAGGACACGCCGGGTCTCGAGCCCGCCTCCACTCCACCTTAGACTTACAGTTTAACGCGGTCCCCCGATGCATATAAACGTAATGGGCGTATAGACAGGTGTGTACGTGCCGTGTACACTGTGCCAACTGGCTGATAATGCCTTGAGGCACTGGCTGATTAATCCAACTGGCTGATTAGGTGCCATATAAGACAACGGCCGGTCGGCTGAAGTCTTAATATGCGCTTGGCTCCTGTCAAGCGAACACCTCTCCTCTCTCTCCTCTCTCTTAGGTTAGGTACACCCCTTTGGGGGGTGAGGCCGTCCCACCTTATCCCCCAAAGAGGTCTCCCCCAGCGGGGGTTCATTGCAACTTGGGGGATAACTCCGCCTCCAAGTTGCGACATTCCCCCTCCCATTTAGGGGTGCCTTGCAACAAAAGGGGGTGGGGTGGGTTGGCACTATTGGTGCCTTGCAACAAAGGGGGATGGGGGTTGACACTATGGGTGCCTTGCAACAAAGGGGGTGGGGGTTGACACTCTTGCAACATTTTGCAATTTCATTGCACTCGTCCATTTTGAGGTCATACTACTCTTCTCAACATAGTCTCCCTGTTTCTCAATACACTTATTCCAGCGATCTACAAGCTTCCTAATGCCATCACAAAAGAATGTTTTTGGCTGTGTGCGTAGCCAGTCATGCACCGCCTCCTTCAGGTCATCATCGCCTTGGAATCGCTGACCTCTCAAAGCGTCTTTTAGCGGTCCAAACAGGTAAAAATCCGAAGGTGCCAGGTCTGGACTGTAGGCTGGATGGTCGAGAATTTCAAATTTAAGTTCTTGAAGGCATTTTCTAGTCTCTGCAGCGGTATGAGGACGCGCATTGTCGTGTAACAGAATAAAACCTTCCGACAATCTCCCTCTCCGTTTTGTGCGAATTGCTTGCTTTAACTCATTCCGAAGCATGTCAGAATACAATGCACTTGTTACTGTAGTTCCACGCTCTAGATAATGTTCAAGGATAGGGCCTCGTCTATCCCAAAACAGTGTTAGCATAACTTTACCTGCTGACGGCTGCGCTTTGAACTTCCTTGCAACGTGAGATCTTGAGTGCTTCCATTGCATGCTCTGTCGTTTGCTTTCTGGTTCATAGTGATGGATCCAGGTTTCATCTCCAGTGCCTTCAAGAACTTAAATTTGAAGTTCTCGACCATCCAGCTACAGTCCAGACCTGGCACCTTCGGATTTTTACCTGTTTGGACCGCTAAAAGACGCTTTGAGAGGTCAGCGATTCCAAGGCGATGATGACCTGAAGGAGGCGGTGCATGACTGGCTACGCACACAGCCAAAAACATTCTTTTGCGATGGCATTAGGAAGCTTTCAGATCGCTGGACTAAGTGTACTGAGAAACAGGGAGGCTATGTTGAGCAGTGATGTATTTATAATCTATCAGATGTGAAAATAAAATTGTGAAAATAAAAAGTGAAGATACTTATTGAATTACCCTCGTGTGTGTGTATATATATATATATATATATATATATATATATATATATATAATGGAAGTAGTGCCAAATTTTGAGTGAATATTCAGTGAACACAGTTGTATGCCTATTTAAGTGGTAAAATAGCGGCGTTTGTTGAAATAAAGCAAATAAGATTAAAACAGCTTAATCTATACAATCTATTCCGAGTGTTTTCTCTCGGAGGAAATCTAACTGCCCATCGAAAGGCAATATCCCTCAGGTATCCCCCCGTGGTGCACTCCAGGGCACCAATCAGTGAGAACCTACAGCGTGCCACATCCCCCATCCCCCACCCCACGGAACAACGGGATTTCTAAAGTAGAGTCAAATACCTCACTTAATAAATTACCATTTTGAGTTAATATTTCAAGCACAATCATTTTACATACCATTAGAAACATAGCAATGGTAAATCAATTCATACAACCCTGTGGATACTGTAAAAAAGAAACAGATGAATCAAAAACAATTCTCTGTGATCTTTGCCAGAACTTAGTCGCATTTCAATGCCTGAATTGGAGCGACAAAGAAATCTGTCTTATAACGGGCGCTAAACAAGTGAACGCAATAAAGTTCTTCTGCAAAAGCTGCATAATCGAAATAAACTCGTTTACGGTTTTTAAAGCAGAACGAGATTATGAGGAAGAGGCAAAAGAGGAGCTTATGAATAATGAACAGAGAAAAGAAATAGAAGGAACGAAGATAGTACGAGAGGAAACTGCGAAAAACGAACAGGAAAAGAAAACAGCAAAAACAGAAATAATAGAAATAAAAGAAGTACTAACAGAGTACTAACAGATTAATTGTCAAGTGAATTTCTTTTAAATATTGGGATTCGTCTAAATGTATTGTAATAATTCGAGCAATTATGGAGAACGTTTTCCTGTCTATTGTGGGCAGTGTAAAGCTTTCGCTTAGTTAACTGTATTGAGAAGACACAGAAGAATGACAAAAGTAAATAGACACTTTCGGGGAAATTAGTTAAAATAATTGTTTTTCTTTTATATATAAAAAGTGTGTTATGTTATTTTGCAGGCATTTTTCTTTTATCGTTAATTAAATAAATAATGTGTTTTAATTAGTTCGAGCAAATTAAGGAGAACGTCTCCCTCTCTCTTGCCTTTAATAAATAAATAGATAATATAAATGGTGCAGCATGGTAACCCTGCATATAATTAAATTATATAGAATTTTCTGGAAACTCATCTATAAATAAATAATGGAAATGGTGGTATCTTGTAACCCTCCTTATATAAATAAATAAATATATAGTGCTTTCTGGTAACGCCTCCATATATAAATAAATAAATAAATGGTATCTGGCAACTCACGACCCTCTATTAACAGAGGCTGGGGCCCCTAGACGCCCATTATGCGTCTGGCTGGAGCCAGGCGAACACCCCTCTCTCCTTCTTAGGTTAAGGGTTAGGTTAGATTTCCCTTTGGGGGGTGAGGACATCCCACCTTCTCCCCAAAGAACCTCCTGCCTCCTCCTTCTCCTTTATCTCCCTCTCTTAGGTTAAGGTTACCCCTTTCGGGGGAGGTCATCCTCCCTTCTCACCCCAAAGCCCCCCCTTCATTGCAGCTTGGGGAATAACCCCCTTGTTGCATACCCCCTTGCAGCATCGACATGTTGCATAACCCCCTCCCCCTTCATTGCAGCTTGGGTGATAACACTGCCCCCTTCGTGCATAACCCCTCCCCCGTTGTTGCATAACATCTTGCAACATTCCCCTCCCTCTTTGCAACATTGACCAACATTGCATTGCACTCGTCCATTTTGCGCCAATACTACTGTTCCTTCAATCAAAGAGCGGAAACCAAATATATATATATATATATAATATATATATAACAAAATAATTAATATATATATATATATATATATATATATATATATATATATATATATATATATATATATATATTATGCCAAATTTATAGCAGCGAAATTCGAACCCGGAAACTCATGATTAAAAGTTGTGGGCGTTGCCACTGATCCGCGACGGAATAAAAAGATGATCTACAACCTGGCGAGTATTTCAATGCCAGAGGAAAAGCTTAATGCTTTAGCGCCCAGAAATGTTTGACGTACCAACTGTCTCGCACTCGAGCCAATGACATAATTTAATTCAAATTATCTGGTACTGCACTGGAGTCCCATAGATGGAATATGACGGAATGATGACGTGCGAGTTTGCATAACGCAAAATTTATTCCACCAGCTCAGTAGCAGCGTCTGCAACCCAACCTCTAATTATGAGGTTCCGGGTTTGAATCCTGGTGGAATAAATTTTGGAATATATATATATATATATATATATATATATATTATATATATATATTATATATATATATATATATAACCTTACCTTACAACCTTACAAAGGTTCCACGTGATGATTTCTCATTTCGCGAAGGTCAAGCGTGTCGCCCTCCTCTCGAGTTGGCCTGGTGAAGTAGTGAGTTGGATTCTTGCGCTCTCCACCTCACATAGCCAGGTACGCCCGGCTCATTGGGGATTGTTCTGAGCCAGGCGTCAAGTCTTCTTTTGAAGATTTCCACTGCAACTCCCTTCGTGTTTCTTAGGTCTTTGGGCAGCTGATTAAATAGTTTTGGTCCTCTCACTACAAAACTATTTTCTTTCAGGGTTAAGGATGTTCCCTGTCTCGCCTTCAATTTGGGAATACGACACAGTCTACCGTTTCTACCTTCCACCGTTGTTTGGGGAGTTATGGGATTCAGAGTAAGATTAGGGACTAGTTTCTCCATTATTTTCCAAGTGTAAATAATGGTGTATCTCTCTCTTCTCCTCTCCAGTGAATATAGGTTTAGTTCTCGTAACCTTTCCCAGTAATTTAGTTCTTTGCACCCATTGATCTTGGCTGTGAAACTTCTTTGAATCCCCTCCAGCTGTCTAATGTCTTCTTTTTTATATGGGATGTTAGGACCGAGCAGTATTCCAGTTTGGGTATTATCAGGGTTTTCAGTAGGGGGATCATTACATTCCTATCCCTTCGTTTAAAAGTTCTCAATATCAGACCCGTTATTCTCTTTGCTCTGTTTACTGCTATCTTATTTGTGTTTCAAATTTCGCATCATCTGTCATTACAACCCCTAAATCTTTTGCTCTGGAATTTCTCTGGACTTCCTGTCCATTTGGGGTATAATATTCCATGGACTTTAGGTCTTCTCTTTTTCCGTACCGTAATAGCTGAAATTTCTCGGTGTTAAACTTCATATTGTTGTCTTCCGTCCACTTGTAAATTTTGTTTATGTCGGTTTGTAGAGATCCTATGTCTTCTGGTGTTCGTATTTTTCTACTGATCTTTGTGTCATCTGCAAAGGATGTTACTGTGCTGTCTCTGGTAACGTCCTCATCTATGTCAGTTAGCATGATTATGAAGAGTAGTGGAGCTAATACCGTTCCTTGTGGTGTATAATATATATATATATATTATATATATATATATATATATATATATATATATATATATATATATATATATAACTGCAATGACCACGCAGTATATTAATGTATAGAAACGACGTAAGTATAGAGGAGTGTTCTGCACACGAGGAAGAGAAATAACGAACAAATGAAAAATGAGGTGACCGCCCGGGAATCGAACCCAGGACCTTCCGATTGCCGGTCAGACATGCTACCACTACACTACGGGCCTCGACTGATCGAGGCCCGTAGTGTAGTGGTAGCATGTCTGACCGGCAATCGGAAGGTCCTGGGTTCGATTCCCGGGCGGTCACCTCATTTTTCATTTGTTCGTTATTTCTCTTCCTCGTGTGCAGAACACTCCTCTATACTTACGTCGTTTCTATACATATATATATATATATACCGGGTGTTTCAAAAGTCCCTCACTAATTTGATTTTCAATTTTCTTTGCAGCTAATCGACCAACGACGTTCATCTTGTGGTAAACTCTTACTCAGTAGTAGATAATTTTTCTGAGTCTACATTTGAAGTTTTGCTCCGTTTTCTTCTACTACCATGCTGACTCTAGAGCAGAGGTGTAAAATCGCTGCATGGCAGGAGGTTTTTCAATCTGTGGTCGAAGTGCAGCGACGATTCCGGGCAGTCTACGGACAGCATTATGCACCGGATAGGAACACCATCGTCGCCACCCACCGGAAGTTTATGGAGACCGGATCCGTAAAGGACAAACCACGATCAGGAAGACCTCGAAGTGGGCGGAGTGAGGAGAATGTCGAAACTGTCCGTGAGGCGTTTACTCAGAGTCAAGGAAAGTCCATTCGGCGAGCTGCTGCGGAACTGAACATCAGCGCGACATCTATCCAACGGATTTTGCGGCGTGGTCTCAAGCTGTATCCGTACAAGATCCAGGTGGTTCAGAAGCTGGAACCTCAAGACTACGATTGCCGGGTGGAGATGTGTGAGACACTGCTGCATCACTACGAAAGAGACCCATCGATCCTGGAGCACATGTGGTTCAGCGACGAAGCTCTCTTCCACCTTTCTGGTCGCGTCAATCGGCACAACACCCGCATCTGGGGAACTCACAATCCTGCGGAGATCCGTGAACATGAAAGGGACACGCCGAAATTGGTCGTCTGGTGTGCCATCTCAGCTGGGCTGATTGGTCCGTTCTTCTTCCGGGATCAAGATGGAAATTCCGTGAACGTCAACGGAGACAATTACCTTCGTATGCTTCAGGAGTTCTGCATCCCCCAACTGTCAGCTGTAGCTGACATGCAAGAAGTCATTTTCCAGCAAGACGGTGCCCCTGCTCATTACTCGCGTGAGGTTCGCTCATTTCTGAATAAGCAGTTCACGGATCGGTGGATTAGTCGCCGTGGTCCCATCGAATGGGCTGCTCGCTCGCCTGATCTTACCCCATGCGACTTCTTTTTGTGGGGCTACATTAAGAGCAAAGTGTACGCCACCAAGCCGCGAGTCCTCCCCACACTAGAAGAACGGATCAGGAATGCGTGTGCTTCTGTTACTCCCGAAATGTTGTCCAATGTCGGCCAAGAATGCGTAAAACGGTGGCTCGCTTGTTTCGAAAAAGACGGTGCCCACGTTGAGGTGTACCAGTGACTTTCCAGTAGACTTATGAAGCCAAGTTTGATGCCACCAAAATTCTCATGAATCGTAGACTCAGCAACCAAATTGTCATTTGGTTCCTCTTGTAATTGCTATTTTAATAAAATTTTAAAAATAATGAGGGACTTTTGAAACACCCTGTATATATATATATATATATATAATATACTAGTTGTTTGAACAAATCTTCGAACATGGCTTTCTGGTACAGCTTCAGCACTTGTCTTCTCCAAGCAATGTAAGCCTTATTGCAGTATATTTTTTAGGTTGTTATCTTGCTGGAAGTTGAATCCCTTCTAACTAGATAAACTCCACTCAGTGGTCTCAATGGTACATGATAAACCAAATATTTCGTCAGTGAGTCTTATTCATACTGTATGTTCTCATCGAGTTTTATAAAACTACTGACTCCTTCCGGCTGAACTGAAGCAACACCACACCATAACAAAACCACCACCATATTTCACAATCCTTCTTATTGTTGTATTCAGACTGAAACTTTTCATAGTTAGTACGCCTGACAAACGTATACGTCTTTTACTTCTAAAAAGTTCAGTGTTGCTCATCCCTCGATGTACAGAACATTTTTGCCATTACTCACTTCGGTTTTGATGATCCTTCGCAAAATGAATCATTTTTCTTATGTACATCACTAATATTCAACTTTCTGCAGTCCACGTTCCTGAAGACACATTTTATTCAAATTGAACGTCTTTCCGAGGTTATCCTCAATGGTTGCACAAATTTCTGGAACTGTCTTATATCGATTTGCTAAGAAGAGTCTTTGAATAATACGATCCTGTCTTGTAATAGTTATTCTAGGGCAACCTCGTCAAAATGACATTTTCATAAAAGTCTGAAAAGCGAAAAAGAATCATAATTTCATAAATAAATTGCTGTTTCCTCGTCATTTACCCAATTTTGGGGGAAATTCAGCTACTCTTAAAGGGGCAGGAAGAGTGATCTACCTAGTCCTGCCCGTACTCAACTGCCTTCCACGCCTCCCATCCCCACTTCTTTCCACTTCTATATTTTACAACTGGAATCATGTTCCACCACATTATTTTTAGTTTATTAAACTGTAATAGAAGTCAAACTTGCAAATTTACAAATTTTATTTTTTTGTTCTTCCAATTTTTAGGAAATGCCCATTTCTGCCTTCGGATCATTTAAAAAATGCTTGATGATCGACCGATCCAATATATATATATATATATATATATATATACACACACGAGGGCCACTCAATATATTTTGCCCCACCTTTTTTTTTTCTTTCCAAGTTTCCTTGTAAGTTCCAGAAATTTTGTACACAAGTAGTTACATACCTTTTATACAAGATTTTAGTTTTCCACATGCTGTAGTCTCCATCCTTTTCTACGGCTTTCGTCCACCTCGAAACAAGGGCCTTTATTCCTTGCTGGTAAAAGTCCGCTGGGTTCCGCTGGAGCCACCTCTTTACCTCCTCAACAACTTCATGGTCACTCTGAAACTTTCTTCCACGAATAGCATCCTTTATTGGCCCAAACAAACGGAAGTCTGAAGGCGCCAGATCCGGGATGTATGGAGGGTGGAGTGAAGCGCATTTTTGTGATGGCCTCTTTTGTTTGCAAACTGTTGTGTGGTCTTGCGTTATCGTGCAAAAGAAGGACATCTTCCAATTTTCTCTCCGGTCGAACTCGCTTTATACGTCTCTGGAGTCTCTAGGGTAGCAATATATGCCTCTGAGTTGATTGTTTGTCCTTTCTTCATAATGTCCACCGAATCACCCCTTTCATGTCCCAGAAGATGGTGGCCATAACGTTTCCTGCAGAGGGAGCCATTTTGAACTTTTTCTTGCGTGGGGAGTCTGCGTGATGCCACTCCATGGTTTGGCGTTTTGTTTCAGGTTCAAAGTGGTGTACCCAAGTCTCATCCCCAGTCACAATTCGTGAAAGGAAGTCATCCCCTTCTGTCTCGTATTGAACCAACGACTCGGAAGCAATTTCTATTCTTTGGGCTTTGTGATCTTCAGTCAATTCGCGAGGAACAAACCATGAACACACTTTTGAGTATCCCAGTTGCTGAATTATCGTATTCACACTTCCTTCACTAATTCCTAGCTCAAGTGATAGCTCCTTGTATGTGACGCGCCGATTTGATTAAATGATGTTGTTAGCACATTGCACAGTGTGAGATGTCAGAGCCGATGCTGGGCGACCGCCTCGTGGCTCATCATCGAGGCTGGCTCTCCCTCTCTCCGATGATCTCACACGTTTAGACCAACGTCCAACTGTGCTTCGATCAATAATAGCATCTCCGTAAACGTTTTGTAGACTATTCCAGCTATTTACTATTCTATGCGTAAAAATGTTTTTCGCAACTGCTGTCTCGAACCTTCTACTTGTCAACTTACACCCGTTATTTCTAGTCCTATTATATTGAGATATTTCGAAAAAGCTATCTCTATCTACGTTATCGAACCCATTCATAATTTTGAAAACCTGGATTAGATCACCCCTTAACCTCCTAGTCTCGAGTGTTGTCAATTTTAACTCCTTAAGCCTATCCTCGTACGACTTTGACCTAAGCGACTGAATCATCTTAGTTGCTCGTCTTTGAACTCTTTCGATTTTGTCTATATCTTTGCGCATATGCGGATTCCAAAATTGGACCGCGTACTCCAAATGGGGTCTAACTAATGATTTATAAAGTGGAACTATAATATCGCGCGATTTGTACTCAAAATTTCGAGCTATAAAACCTAACACTTTGTTCGCCTTATTGACCGCTGCTGTACTTTGTTTCGCTACTTTTAAATCACCCGTGACTATAACTCCTAAATCTTTTTCCTGCTCTACGCTTGTTAAATCTTTCCCTGACATACTATACGCAAAATTACCGTTACGTGAACCTATATGCAAAATTTTGCACTTATCAACGTTAAATCTAATTTGCCATGTGACTGACCAATCAACGATTTTATTCAGATCTTCCTGAATTTTACCTCTATCTTCGTCATTAATCGCCCTACCACCCAGCTTCGTGTCATCCGCAAACTTTGAAACTGTACTGACTAGGCTGACATCTAAATCGTTAATATATACAGGGTGGGCGGAAAGTAGCTCCCTATTTTGGATTGGTAAAAAAATACATATATTATCCATTTATTTCAGAAGAAATAATATGAAAAGGTAGGCATACATGGTAGGTTTTCTCTAAAATTCAATGTGGGCTCCAACTCTTTCCACCAGCTTCTGGAGCCGCCCAGGAATGGCGTCCACTGACTTTAGCAGGAACTCCGGCGGGATGGAGGACATGACTTCCCGAATTCGGTCCTCCAGTTCTTCCAATGTCCTCGGTTTGGTGCGGTAGACTTCTTCCTTTACCCACCCCCAAAGAAAGAAGTCGCACGGTGTCAAGTCCGGGCTCCTGGCTGGCCATTGATGATGTGGACCACGACGACCCATCCAACGCCCAGGGAAGTGGGCATCCAGCCACTCACGGACAACAAGAGCAAAGTGCTGAGCGGTACCTTGCTATGTTGCGAAACGAGGTCTGGCCGGTTGTCAGCACATGGGAGAACATCGACGATCTGATATTTATGCAAGATGGCGCCCCTCCGCACTTCGCTCTTGTTGTCCGTGAGTGGCTGGATGCCCACTTCCCTGGGCGTTGGATGGGTCGTCGTGGTCCACATCAATGGCCAGCCAGGAGCCCCGACTTGACACCGTGCGACTTCTTTCTTTGGGGGTGGGTAAAGGAAGAAGTCTACCTCACCAAACCGAGGACATTGGAAGAACTGGAGGACCGAATTCGGGAAGTCATGTCCTCCATCCCGCCGGAGTTCCTGCTAAAGTCAGTGGACGCCATTCCTGGGCGGCTCCAGAAGCTGGTGGAAAGAGTTGGAGCCCACATTGAATTTTAGAGAAAACCTACCATGTATGCCTACCTTTTCATATTATTTCTTCTGAAATAAATGGATAATATACGCAGTTTTTTACCAATCCAAAATAGGGAGCTACTTTCCGCCCACCCTGTATAAGAAAAAGCGAGGGGCCCAATACAGAACCCTGAGGAACGCCACTCGCTACATTAGCCCAACACGACTCCGCTCCATCAAAGACCACCCTGTTTCCAGCCTCGCAACCACTCTTCTAGCCAATTTATTACTACACCCCTGATTCCATGAGCCTTAGCTTTTTCAATGAGTCTTTTGTGCGGCACGGTGTCAAACGCTTTTTGAAAATCTAAATACACTACATCAACCGCCCGATGTCTATCGTAAACGTCAACCACGCTTTGGAAAAATTCTAAAAGATTAGTTAAGCAAGATTTGTTTCGCCTAAATCCGTGCTGCGTATTTCTAACTAGCTTATGGAATTCTAAGTGTTCGACTATACGATCCCTAATTATTGATTCCAGTAGCTTACCTACAACAGACGTTAAACTGATTGGTCTATAATTTCCCGCCGCACCTTTATCGCCTTTCTTAAAGATAGGTGTTACGTTTGCTAACTTGAAATTATCTGGTACGCACCCTCAGAAATAGACGCATTAAAAATCTTTGTTAGCGGCACAACAATGTTATCTTTTAATTCTTTTAGTTGTATGGGATATATGGAATCCGGCCCCCGTGATTTACGCGTTTTCATTTTATCAATATAGCGCGTTACCTCCCTTTCACTAACCACTATATTATCCAAAATATTACCATTATCAAACGGTATTATGTCCGTGACCGTAGGGATATTTGTTACATCTTCTATAGTAAAAACTGACGTAAAAAATTCGTTTAGCAAGGTAGCCATTTCCTTGTTTTCAGAAACTAGATCTCCGTTTAGATTTTTCAAAGGCCCCAAGACGCTTTTTACTGGATTTCTATTATTGACGTATTGAAAGAATCGCTTGGGGTTTTCTTTACCGTCACGAGCTATGGAGATTTCAAATTCGCGCTTGGACTTTTTTATTACACTTTTCGCTTCACGCCTTAGAGATATGTAGTTGTTTCGTAACCACAAATTGTCTTTATCGCACTTATGTAGCCTATAAGCCCTATCTCTACTCTTTATAATGTCTCCTACTCTAGAAGTAAACCACAAGGGCTTGTTGTTTACTTTCGCACGCTTAATTTTGTACGGTACACATTCCTCATTTATAGTCCTAAATACTGTTTCGAACGATTCCCACATTAGTTTTGCGTTGGAGTTCCTCATCACGTTTTCCCAATTGACGTGTGACAATTTATTTCGAAATTTACTAAAGTCTGCGTGCTGGAAGTTAGGAATTTTCGTCGAGTTAGCTGGTTTCGAGTGACTTACTGAGAGGACAAACTCTACCATATTGTGATCGCTATTGCTCAACGGTTCTATTATTTGATGATCAGTAATTAGCCTATCATCCGTAGTTATTACTAAATCTAAAATACTGTCCAACCTCGTAGGTTCCCCAACCTTTTGAATAAGAAAGCTATCCTCGAGAAAATTAACTAAACGATTACCTTCCGCGTCTCCCTGCATTGTATCGTAATTTACGTTAGCGCAATTAAAGTCACCCATAACTAAAGCCTGCTCACTACCGATTATTCGCTTTAGTTCACGATATAACGCTTCGTCCGTATCAGCTGTTTGATTAGGGGGCCTATATATAACCGCAACAACAAGTTTGAAATCGTTCAATTTAAGTTCTGCTATAGTCGAATCTATCGGTTCTGGAATTGTGTGCTTTACTTCTATAACGTTCGCTATATTATCTTTGATATACAACATAACACCGCCTCCTCGCCTACCTATTCTGTTTTTAACATATATATATATATATATATATATATATATATATATATATATATATATATATATACACACTAGGGGCACTCAATATACACGCTTACAACATGGTATCGTATGTGGTACCTTTATTTCTTAATTAAATATAAATTATTAATTAATTGAATTAAATATCTACAAAATTGCCTCGGGATTGGCGACATAGCCTATTGGGGATGAAATAATTGCCATACGTACATAGAACCCATATGTAGGCATCGGGCCTGCATAGCAACAAGAAAACCAAATTTATTGTTTTGTGTTCAAAATTCTCCACTGCTGACTCATGAAAATTACTTCGAGAGAGAGAGGAGTCAACGACCTTTGCGAAATCAGCAGATTCCTAACGATATGAAAGCGGCTCGCTCGGAGCTGCTTATTGTGACAGCGATGCTTTAAGCAAGGAAGATGTGCTTTATCTTCCTATAAGTTCTGAGTGAGATCCTCTTGATATAAAACTTAATAACTATAAGAAGGATAGGCCTGTTCCTTCAGGTGTTTAAATAGTGACTGCCTATATTAGTTACATCGAGTGAACTCATTGTGTAGCTCCATTGTACCACTGCCCTACATCGAAAAAGATCGTCGAGTCCTACATCGAAACAGAAGCGAGGCCCAACGAAATAATAAGGTAAGGCAATTCCTTTCTTTACCATTAGGCGGCGCAAATACCGAAGGCAAATGAACAGAGGTCCTTTGAAGACCTACATATACATAACTCTCTAACGAAAAAACATAGGGCTTTTGTCGTTAACTCTCCACTGAAATCTGCTGGAAATTTCCAACGGATGAGGGTATCAGGCAATCAACCCATAGCCCTATATAGTTTTTTTCATAATAATGTTATAATGTTTCAGACCAACAAAGACCCTAGGATCCACTCATGGTTGGCCTACGTAACTCTGTTCATAATTGTGTATTGTGCATGTCCTCCGTGGTGGTGGACAGGACCTACAATTTTACGTGGGTTCCGAACCACAAAGCCTTAATTTTACTACCTTAAACTATACCCAATCTATCAACATATGCGTCTAATCGATTTTTAAACATGTTTATAGACGTACTACTAATTACTTCTACAGGCAAACTATTCCAGCTATTTACTATTCTATGCGTAAAAAAAGTTTTTGGCAACTGCTGTCTTGAACCTTCTACTTGTCAACTTACACCCATTATTTCTAGTCTATATTATTGAGATATTTCGAAAAAGCTATCTCTGTCTACGTTATCGAACCCATTCATAAATTTGAAAACGTGCATTAGATCACCCCTTAGCCTCCTAGTCTCGAGTGTAGTCAATTTTAACTCCTTAAGCCTATCCTCGTACGACTTCGACCTAAGCGACGGAATCATTTTAGTTGCTCGTCTTTGAACTCTTTCGATTTTGTCTATATCTTTTCGCAAATGCGGATTCCAAAATTGGATCGCGTACTCCAAATGGGGTCTAATTAATGATTTATAAAGAGGAACAATAATATCGCGTGATTTGTACTCAAAATTCCGAGCTATAAAACCTAACACTTTGTTCGCTTTATTGACCGCTGCTGTACTTTGTTTCGCTACTTTTAAATCACCCGTGACTATAACTCCTAAATCTTTTTCCTGCTCTACGCTTGCTAACTCCTTCCCAGACATACTATACGCAAATTACCGTTACGTGAAACCTATATGTAAAATTTTGCACTTATCGACGTTAAATCTCATTTGCCATGTGATTGACCAATCAACGATTTTATTCAGATCATTCTGGATTTTACCTTTATCTTCGTCATTAATCGCCCTACCATCCAACTTCGTGTCTTCCGCAAACTTTGAAACTGTACTGACTAGGCCGGCATCTAAATCGTTAATATATATAAGAAAAAGCAAGGGGCCCAATACAGAACCCTGAGGAACGCCGCTCGTTACATTAGCCCAACACGACTCCGCTCCATCAACGACCACCCTCTGTTTCCTACCTCGCAACCGCTCTTCTATCCAATTTATTACTACACCACTGATTCCATTAGCATTAGTTTTATTCAGAGTCTTTTGTGCGGTACGGTGTCAAACGCTTTTTGAAAATCTAAATACATTACATCAACCGCCCAATGAGTATCGTAAACTTCAACCACGCTTTGAAAAAATTCTAAAAGATTAGTTAAGCAAGATTTGTTTCGCCTAAAACCGTGCTGCGTATTTCTAACCAATTTATGCAATTCTAAGTGTTCGACTATATAATCCCTAATTATTGATTCCAGTAGCTTACCCACAACAGACGTTAAACTGATTGGTCTATAATTTCCCGCCGCACCTTTATCGCCTTTCTTAAAGATAGGTGTTACGTTTGCTAACTTGAAATTATCTGGTACGCACCCCTCAGAAATAGACGCATTAAAAATCTTTGTTAGCGGCACAACAATGTTATCTTTTAATTCTTTTAGTTGTATGGGATATATGGAATCCGGCCCCCGTGATTTACGCGTTTTCATTTTATCAATATAGCGCGTTACCTCCCTTTCACTAACCACTATATTATCCAAAATATTACCATTATCAACCGGTATTATGTCCGTGACCGTAGGGATATTTGTTACATCTTCTAGAGTAAAAACTGACGTAAAAAATTCGTTTAGCAAGGTAGCCATTTCCTTGTTTTCAGAAACTAGATCTCCGTTTAGATTTTTCAAAGGCCCCAAGACGCTTTTTACTGGATTTCTATTATTGACGTATTGAAAGAATCGCTTGGGGTTTTCTTTACCGTCACGAGCTATGGAGATTTCAATTCGCGCTTGGACTTTTTTATTACACTTTTCACTTCACGCCTTAGAGATATGTAGTTGTTTCGTAACCACAAATTGTCTTTATCGCACTTATGTAGCCTATAAGCCCTATCTCTACTCTTTATAATGTCTCCTACTCTAGAAGTAAACCACAAGGGCTTGTTGTTTACTTTCGCACGCTTAATTTTGTACGGTACACATTCCTCATTTATAGTCCTAAATACTGTTTCGAACGATTCCCACATTAGTTTTGCGTTGGAGTTCCTCATCACATTTTCCCAATTGACGTTGACAATTTATTTCGAAATTTACTAAAGTCTGCGTGCTGGAAGTTAGGAATTTTCGTCGAGTTAGCTGGTTTCGAGTGACTTACTGAGAGGACAAACTCTACCATATTGTGATCGCTATTGCTCAACGGTTCTATTATTTGATGATCAGTAATTAGCCTATCATCCGTAGTTATTACTAAATCTAAAATACTGTCCAACCTCGTAGGTTCCCCAACCTTTTGAATAAGAAAGCTATCCTCGAGAAAATTAACTAAACGATTACCTTCCGCGTCTCCCTGCATTGTATCGTAATTTACGTTAGCGCAATTAAAGTCACCCATAACTAAAGCCTGCTCACTACCGATTATTCGCTTTAGTTCACGATATAACGCTTCGTCCGTATCAGCTGTTTGATTAGGGGGCCTATATATAACCGCAACAACAAGTTTGAAATCGTTCAATTTAAGTTCTGCTATAGTCGAATCTATCGGTTCTGGAATTGTGTGCTTTACTTCTATAACGTTCGCTATATTATCTTTGATATACAACATAACACCGCCTCCTCGCCTACCTATTCTGTTTTTAACATATATATATATATATATATATATATATATATATATATATATATATATATTATATAATATATATATATACAGGGTGGGCCGTAAGTTTCCATACATAGGAAAAATTAAACGTTTGTTTTTATGTTTCAGATACCCTAAGAATATGCGTTTGACGTAAGATCTTGTTTACTGATGAAGCAAATTTTTACATCAATGGAGAGGTTAATCGGCAAAACATACGTTATTGGAGTAATGCTAACCCTAACTGGCTGAGTCCGACGAAGATGCAAGGTGCCGGTAAAGTGATGGTGTGGGCCGGGATATGGGGTGACAGAATTATTGGACCAATTTTTGTCAGTGGAAATCTTAATGCCGAAAGGTATCTTAACATGTTGCAAGAAGAGATTTTCCCATCCCTGCTAAACGAGGAAGGTAACTTCCCAGTTTACTTCCAGCAAGATGGAGCTCCACCTCATTATGGTCTTCACGTGCGTCGGTATTTGGATCAGCAGTTTCGGATGCTTGGATTGGTCGGCGTGGTCCTGTGGAGTGGCCTCCCAGATCCCCAGATCTCACCCCCCTTGATTTCTATCTTTGGGGGCACTTGAAGGCCATGGTGTATCAGGAAAAGATACGAGACATAAATCATCTAAAGGAACGTATCACCAACGCCATTACAAGCATAACGTCAACTGTGCTAATGCGTGTTCATCAACAGTGGGGAACACGTATTGAAATGTGTTTTCAAAACAATGGCAACCATGTAGAGCATATTATATAAATAAAAATGGTTGTCCATAAAAAATGTTTATTTTTCCTATGTATGGAAACTTACGGCCCACCCTGTATATATATATATATACACACACACTAGGGGCACTCAATATACACGCTTACAACATGGTATCGTATGTGGTACCTTTATTTCTTAATTAAATATAAATTATTAATTAATTGAATTAAATATCTACAAAATTGCCTCGGGATTGGCGACATAGCCTATTGGGATGAAATAATTGCCATACGTACATAGAACCCATATGTAGGCATCGGGCCTGCATAGCAACAAGAAAACCAAATTTATTGTTTTGTGTTCAAAATTCTCCACTGCTGACTCATGAAAATTACTTCGAGAGAGAGAGGAGTCAACGACCTTTGCGAAATCAGCAGATTCCTAACGATATGAAAGCGGCTCGCTCGGAGCTGCTTATTGTGACAGCGATGCTTTAAGCAAGGAAGATGTGCTTTATCTTCCTATAAGTTCTGAGTGAGATCCTCTTGATAAAACTTAATAACTATAAGAAGGATAGGCCTGTTCCTTCAGGTGTTTAAATAGTGTGACTGGCCTATATAGTTACATCGAGTGAACTCATTGTGTAGCTCCATTGTACCACTGCCCTACATCGAAAAAGATCGTCGAGTCCTACATCGAAACAGAAGCGAGGCCCAACGAAATAATAAGGTAAGGCAATTCCTTTCTTTACCATTAGGCGGCGCAAATACCGAAGGCAAATGAACAGAGGTCCTTTGAAGACCTACATATACATAACTCTCTAACGAAAAAACATAGGGCTTTTGTCGTTAACTCTCCACTGAAATCTGTTGGAAATTTCCAACGGATGAGGGTATCAGGCAATCAACCCATAGCCCTATATAGTTTTTTCATAATAATGTTATAATGTTTCAGACCAACAAAGACCCTAGGATCCACTCATGGTTGGCCTACCTAACTCTGTTCATAATTGTGCATTGTGCATGTCCTCCGTGGTGGTGGACAGGACCTACAATTTTACGTGGGTTCCGAACCACAAAGCCTTAATTTTACTACCTTAAACTATACCCAATCTATCAACATATGCGTCTAATCGATTTTTAAACATGTTTATAGACGTACTACTAATTACTTCTACAGGCAAACTATTCCAGCTATTTACTATTCTATGCGTAAAAAAAGTTTTTGGCAACTGCTGTCTTGAACCTTCTACTTGTCAACTTACACCCATTATTTCTAGTTCTATTATATTGAGATATTTCGAAAAAGCTATCTCTGTCTACGTTATCGAACCCATTCATAAATTTGAAAACGTGCATTAGATCACCCCTTAGCCTCCTAGTCTCGAGTGTAGTCAATTTTAACTCCTTAAGCCTATCCTCGTACGACTTCGACCTAAGCGACGGAATCATTTTAGTTGCTCGTCTTTGAACTTTTCGATTTTGTCTATATCTTTTCGCAAATGCGGATTCCAAAATTGGATCGCGTACTCCAAATGGGGTCTAATTAATGATTTATAAAGAGGAACAATAATATCGCGTGATTTGTACTCAAAATTCCGAGCTATAAAACCTAACACTTTGTTCGCTTTATTGACCGCTGCTGTACTTTGTTTCGCTACTTTTAAATCACCCGTGACTATAACTCCTAAATCTTTTTCCTGCTCTACGCTTGCTAACTCCTTCCCAGACATACTATACGCAAAATTACCGTTACGTGAAACCTATATGTAAAATTTTGCACTTATCGACGTTAAATCTCATTTGCCATGTGATTGACCAATCAACGATTTTATTCAGATCATTCTGGATTTTACCTTTATCTTCGTCATTAATCGCCCTACCATCCAACTTCGTGTCTTCCGCAAACTTTGAAACTGTACTGACTAGGCCGGCATCTAAATCGTTAATATATATAAGAAAAAGCAAGGGGCCCAATACAGAACCCTGAGGAACGCCGCTCGTTACATTAGCCCAACACGACTCCGCTCCATCAACGACCACCCTCTGTTTCCTACCTCGCAACCGCTCTTCTATCCAATTTATTACTACACCACTGATTCCATGAACATTAGTTTTATTCAGTCTTTTGTGCGGTACGGTGTCAAACGCTTTTTGAAAATCTAAATACATTACATCAACCGCCCCGATGAGTATCGTAAACTTCAACCACGCTTTGAAAAAATTCTAAAAGATTAGTTAAGCAAGATTTGTTTCGCCTAAAACCGTGCTGCGTATTTCTAACCAATTTATGCAATTCTAAGTGTTCGACTATATAATCCCTAATTATTGATTCCATTAGCTTACCCACAACAGACGTTAAACTGATTGACCTATAATTTCCCGCCGCACCTTTATCGACTTTCTTAAAAATAGGTGTTACATTTGCTAACTTGAAATTATCTGGTACGCACCCCTCAGAAATAGACGCATTAAAAATCTTTGTTTGCGGCACAACAATGCTTTCTTTTAATTCCTTTAGTTGTATGGGGTATATGGAATCCGGCCCCGATAATTTACGCATTTTCATTTTATCCATATAGCGCATTACCTCCGAATCACTAACCACAATATTATCCAAAATATTACCATTATCAAAAGGTATCATGTCTATGACCGTAGGGATATTCGTTACAGCTTCTATAGTAAAAATTGACGTAAAAATTCGTTTAGCAAGGTAGCCATTTGCCTGTTTTCAGTAACTAGCTTTCCTTTAAAATTTTCAACGGCCCCAAGACACTTTTTACTGGATTTCTATTGTTGACGTATTGAAAGAATCGCTTGGGGTTTTCTTTGCCGTCACGAGTTATGGAGATTTCAAATTCGCGCTTGGACTTTTTTATGACACTTTTCGCTTCACGCTTTAGAGATATGTAGTTGTTTCGTGACCACAAATTGTCCTTATCGCACTCATGTAGCCTATAAGCCTTATCTCTACTCTTTATAATATCTCCTACTCTAGAAGTAAACCACAAGGGCTTGTTGTTTACTTTCGCACGCTTAATCTTGTACGGTATACATTCCTCATTTATAGTCCGAAATACTGTCTCAAACGATTCCCACATTAGTTTTGCGTTGGAGATCCCCATTATGTTTTCTCAATTAACGGGTGACAATTCATTTCGAAATTTACAAAAGTCTGTGTGCTGGAAGTTAGGCATTTTAGTCGAGTTAGCTGGTTTCGAGTGACTTACTGAGAGGACAAACTCTACCATATTGTGATCGCTATTGCTTAACGGTTCTATTACTTAAAGATCCGTGATTAGCCTATCATCCGTAGTTATTACTAAATCTAAAATACTGTCCAACCTCGTAGGTTTCCCAACCTTTTGAATAAGGAAGATATCCTCGAGAAAATTAACTAAACGATTACCTTCCGCGTCTCCCTGCATTGTATCGTAATTCACGTTGGCGCAATTAAAGTCACCCGTAACTAAGGCCTGCTCACTACCTATTATTCTCTTTAGTTCACAATATAATGCTTCATCGGTATCAGCTGTTTGATTAGGGGGCCTATATATAACCGCAACAAGAAGTTTGAAATCGTTCAATTTAAGTTCTGCTCTAGTCGAATCTATCGGTTTTGGAATTGTGTGCTTTACTTCTATAACTTTCGCAATATTATCTTTGATATACAACATAACACCGCCTCCTCGCATACCTATTCTGTTTTTAGCAAAAAGTCTATAACTTCTAATTTGATACTCCCCTACAAAGTCACGTGTTTCAGTGCTAAGCCACGATTCATTTATCGCAATTAAATCATAGTCTTTACAAGCAATTAAAGAAAAAAATTCGTTTATTTTATTTCGTAAGCTACGAGCATTTAAGGATAGAACCTTCAAATTATTTATAATTGCGATACCTTCCCGAGCGCAAGGGAAATTTGAGGAAATTACGCCGGGACCGTTCGAATTACTGCAGCTTGAAAAGAAGAGACAGTATTATGAAATAGTCTCCCTAAACGCGCAGCTCCAACGTCATTAAGATGAAGTCCATATCCGAGGAACAAATCCCTCCTGCCGTAGAAACTGTTCCAAAAATTCGGAAAAATGTTGGCAAAGAGACTTTAGGTTATTGTTGATACAGGTCACTTTGCTGTAGAAATCGCTACGTTGGATAACACCAGTACACATTTGAAAACTTGTCGATCGATTTTTACAAACTAGTTGGTGATTCTATATAATTTAAGTGCGCTCATCTCAAAAATATAGTTAGTTTTCCATATCACGTATGGTTTTCTTACTACAGAGTGTGTCATAAATCCCCCATTTATCCCCAAATGTGAACCATCTTATCGAGACCAACATTGGATTGCACATGCTAAACCATAAATTTTGTTGTTATAGACTACAGTAACCAGTGGCGGTTCCTCATATGGGCAATATGGGCAGCCGCACAGGGCGGCATTTGTGGAGGGGCGGCATGAGCGCCTGCAAAAAAAATAAAAATAAAAATAAGAATAAATAAATAAAGAAATAAATAAAAATAAAAAATAAAATAAAATAAATAATAAAAGATCAATAAATATATTTTTATTAATAAAAAACCATCTATTGCATTTTCCATAAACCTTCCCATAAAAGACCTAAACAATGCAAAATGCTTCCAGATTAATATTATTGGGAATAAAGGCCCATACTTTAACATATGTAATGTTATTTTTCTGGGTTTGGTTAAATAGTGAAATGTATATTATTTATTACAGAACGAATCTTCACACTAAGCCACTAAGGTCTGTCAAATAACCGCAAATGGATAAGAAGAGGTCAAAGCTATCAGGTGCTCAGTTTAGAAAAAAGAGGAAAGAAGAAGAGGAGAAACGAGCAAAAGATAAAGGTATAGAGCTATGTCATCTACTCTTCACTGCTATATTGCACTGCTATTTTGTGATATAGCTTTCTGAGTCATTTGAAGTGTACTATTATGTATATAATTAGCCATTAACCAAGGAGGTTGTATTATTCATTTGTTTCCTATTCTAAAAGTTTAATAAATTGTGCTTAATAACATGTTAAATTAATTGTACTAGCCTATTCATGCATTGGTCTGTTATGTTCTATTTTACTATTTGCAGGGGCACTTTTGAAATATTTTGGAACACCCTCTGCCACTAGCCAGGATGAGAAGCCGTCTACTTCTGCCATTATTGAGGCTGAGGAGCCATCTACCTCCTCAGCCTCACATATGTCTCCACAAATGCAGTCTGATCCTGAGGATGAAGACCGATTTGCTTCTACTTCTCCCCGGCAGGACTCTTCAGGTGAGTTTGTGTGCACATATGTCTGTGAGTGAGTGCGTGTGTGTGTATCAGGGCCGGATTAAGACCTTTAGAGGCCCTAAGCACTTAAAAGATTTTGGTGCCCCATATATATGTAATTCAAAATATAAACAAAAATAAACCATAAAATACAATTTTATTTTTTGAAATGAAACAAAACTTACAGTAAGATGGAAAATAATGTTTATTTTTGTATACTTCCACTTCATTTATATTTGAAAAGTTTTCTCCTACTTTTTTTAATTGCAAAGTCTTTGATCAGATCCTCAAAACTAATCTTACGTAACACATCTGCTTCTATACTTAGTAGAGATAAGGCATCCAGCCTGCCTTGTTGCATAGTTGTTCTGTTGGTATTTTTAATATACTTCAACTGAGAAAATGAACGCTCAGCTGAGCAATTTGTGACCATTAATGTAAAAAATATACGAAAGGCAATTTCTACATTTGGGAAGGCACACTCAATATTGTCTTCTACAATTATTTTATAAAGTTCAGCATGACTGAATCTTGTTTTTACATTTACTATAGCACACGAAAATATTTAATCTATATGTATTTTTAATATGGCGCTCAAAGATTTGATATAAACAAAATAATAATGCAAAGCGTAAAGTGTGTGATTACAACGAAATATATATTATTCTCTCAAAAGGGTTGTTGTTCACTACAAATTCAAACAATGAAAAAAAATAAATACTATATATGAATATATATAATTCAGTTTTCAACAGCTTATAGGCTATAAGCCGCGATTATAATAGTATAATAAATCCATGGTAAATCCGACAATGGAAAATTTCTGTGGTGCCCCCCTTCCTTGATGCCCTAAGCACGGGCTTATTTTGCTTAATGGTTAATCCGGCCCTGGTGTGTATGTGTATGTGTGTGCATCCCTGCAAAGCATTTTGCAAACAGTTATAAATTATAATGTTATTATCACTGGGTCTGGGTTACTGGGTATGTGTGGTGTTTCACCACCATAATTCCATAACACCACCACCATAACAAAGTGCTGTGAATAATGTGTTATCTAACTTAGGTGTGTATACTAATGAGTAATGCTCTTGTTCTTTCTATTAGAAAGGCCTGGAGCAGAATCGCCTCCTGAGGATGAGTCTCTGTCCACCGACCCTGCTAACTGGCCTTCAGTTCTGACTGAGAGAATTCGGACACAACTGGTTTCCAGGGGACCAAGTCAAGTACCATCTGACTTTGTATTCCCTAGAAACGACAGTGACGGAAGAAGTTTCCACCATCAATACTTCAGGAAGTCATTGGTTAGTGGGGAAAATATAACCAGAAGTTGGTTGGTCTATTCCTTAAAAAACAACAGCCTTTTCTGTTTCTGTTGTACATTATTTTCCAAGAGGAAAATAAATTTAACAAGTTTGGGACTCTCGGACTGGAAGCATGCAAGCTCATTGCTCACATCACATGACAACAGTTCAGAACACCTAAATTCTATGAAAATCTGGAAAGAACTGGCAGTGAGGATGAGAAAGGGGGAGACCATTGACAAGCAGGAGATGGCACTTCTGGAGGCTGAGAAGTTGATATGGAGAGCGGTGCTGACACGTCTCACTGCTATTGTGCATTCTCTGGCAGTTAGGAATTTGGCACTAAGGGGACATACAGAAAAATTGTTCTCACCATCAAATGGCAATTTTCTGAAAGAAGTTGAACTGATGGCACAATTTGATCCTATAATGCAAGAGCACATTAACCGTGTCCAAAAAGGGACCTCCAGTCACACCAGCTACCTCGGCCACCACATACAAAACGAACTCATTGATTTGTCGAGCAGCAAGACCATTTCAGCAATGGTGAGCGACATCAAACAATCAAAGTTTTTTTCAATAATTCTAGATTGCACTCCAGATATCAGCCACACTGAACAGTTGTCAGTTGTGATTCGGGTTGTGTCACTGGAGGGGAAGCCCCATATAAAGGAACATTTCATGGGGTTTTTGGAGGCAGAGGAGTCCACTGGTCAACATTTGGCATCTCTGATTCTGAAGAGACTGGAGGAGCTAAAAGTTCCTTTCATGGACTGTAGAGGACAATCATACGACAACGGGGCCAACATGAGGGGAAAAAACAAGGGTGTTCAATCCAGGCTCCTAGAAATTAATCCCAGAGCTCTGTTTGTTCCATGTGGGGCTCATTCTCTGAATTTGCTTGTGGCCGATGCTGCTAAGGGATCTATTGATGCCACAAGTTACTTTGGCATCTTGCAGAAGCTTTACAACTTGTTTTCAGCCTCCACACAACGATGGGCCATTTTGAAAAAACATGTGAACATCACATTGAAGATGTGGTCTGATACAAGGTGGGAAAGCAAGATCAAGAGTGTGGAGCCCCTGAGATATCAGGCAGCTGCAGTGAGAGATGCACTGATCGAGGTGAGGGACCACACCAAAGACTCTGTAATAAAGGTCGAGGCTCAATCTCTGTCAGAGGAGGTTGGGTCATACCGCTTCGCCATTTGTTCAGTGGTGTGGCATGACCTGTTGTGCCAAATTCAGCATGTGAGCAAGCAGATGCAGTCTCCTAGCATGCACGTTGATGTTGCAGTAAATCTCCTAAAAAAAACAGAGAGAGGTCTCCGCAATTACAGGGCAACAGGTTTTGTGGCTGCACAAATGGCAGCCACAGATATCTGTGAACAAATGAATGTGGAGGCTGTGTTAAAACAAAAACGGCTGAGGTCCACAAAGCGGCACTTCTCCTATGAAGCATCTGATGAGCCCTTGATTGATGCTTTGAAGAAGCTGGAGATGACATTTTTCAATGCAGTGGTTGATGCTGCAACATCAGCCATTCAGGAAAGATTTTCCACGTTGGAAATTGTGGGAGAGAAGTTTGGAGTGCTGACACATTTCCAAAATCTCACATTTGAGGAGCTGACAGAACAATGTGTGAACCTTAGTACTACACTACACTTTAAGGGACAATCTGACTTGGATGGCAGAGAGCTTGCACAGGAGCTGAAGAACTTGCCTGACTTGCCATCAAAGACCATATCCTTGCTTGAACTGCTGACATTTATCCATGAAAGGGAGCTCTCTGAAATATATCCAAATTTGTGGACTGCTCTCAGAATTGGTCTTACTCTTCCAGTCACTGTTGCTGAAGCAGAGAGGAGCTTTTCAAAGCTGAAGCTCATCAAATCCTACCTGAGGTCAACTATGTCACAGGAACGCCTTACCGGTCTGGCCATCATCAGTATAAATCATACAATTGCTGAGCAGATTTCATATGATGATTTAATTCATGACTTTGCATCAAGGAAGGTAAGAAGAGTCAGGCTTTAGATGGCAGTTGTGCTGTGGTGCAATTTATTTTGTTTCTTGTTCAAAGTGTAGCATAATAATTACCCTCTCTTAAGTGTCTTATTCTATTTATGTGATAGAGCGTTTGTACAATTTAGAAATTTGATTCTCTAGTTTATTTATGGCAGTTGTGCAATTTAATTTGTATTTTTCCTGTTCATAGTATCATAATTACATTCTCTTAAGTGAGTTATTCTATTTACGTGATGAAGGATTTGTAAAATTCAGAAATTTGAGTCTTTGTTTTGGTTCTGAAGTTCCAACAATTAGTCCAATAAAAAGTTATTTTGTGAAAGAGTTATGTCTGTCCTTTATTTTGGGGGGATTCGAATGTGTGTGTGTTGGCGAACAGGGGGGGGGCGCTGAAGGTGAGGTTCGCCCAGGGCGTCATGTAAGCTAGGACCGCCACTGACAGTAACGCTTACATAATAATGTAGGGTAAATATATATAACAACCAGTCCCGTTCCCAGCAAAATACTCTCTCCCCTCCCATCAATGGGTGGTTAACACTTGGGGACAGATGAGGTATTACAACACCCCTTTTAGCACGAAATCTTTAGGTGATAGTGTAAAACCTAATTAAAGCAGAATTAAATAGCTCCTAGCTCTTGGACAAGCATATTGCTTGTTTATGGAAGAATAAAAAAATAACTGAAAGAAACAAAATATATTTACCTTCTTTACTTGCAAACATTTCAGGACTTATTCCAAAGACTTAAGACTACCAAGCGAAGTATGTGTCGGATGCCAATAAATTGTTCTCCTGCAATCTAGACCCCAAAAGTACTGCAGAGTCCTTAGGCAGATTCAAATCCCTGACTAAGTCATTTAGTTCGGCTTGGGTTAATGGTTTAGGATCTCGGTCAGCTGTTGGCTGTTCATAAACATCATCATTGTCTGGATTTGGAGCTGAATCAGAATCTGAATTGTATTGATCCAGACTCTCGGGTGGGCGGGGAATAGGAACTTCTGGACCATGGGGTACCGGCCTTATTGCAGATGGAAGACTTGGGTATTGAAGGCTCTCTTTATTCTTTGCATTATAACCTTTAACATTGCAAGAACAGAAGTAGCAGTCGTCGGTATGGTTTCTAGGCTCGCGCCATACCATAGGGATCCCAAATGGCAAACTTTTCTTTTTACCTTTGCTCCAATTCCTTAGTGCCGCAACACACGTAAGACAAACCTTGTGTGGAGCCCAACTTTTGTCTTGATCTCCTAATTTAATTCCAAAATAAGCATGATAAGCTCTCTTAATGAAGGTCGTTACATTTGTCCTTTGTTTTACAACATACCGACCACAAATATAACAAAATATGTCTGGACTATGGGTACATCCTCTAGAAGCCATTATTAAAATTTTAAAGACGTAATGTTAGAATTATCTATCTGAAAAATATGAAAAAACGAAATTAATTAAAGATAAAAAAGGTAAAAAATTACAAAACGCCCCAAAATTGTTTTGCTAATAACTTTAAAACTGTGCGTGATAGAAAAAAACTGATAGCATTTTTGAATTCAGCGCAGCGAACTGCTTCAGAATCACAACTCAAAATACAGCAATCGATTTTCATGCAGACCGGTGTAATTCGAGGAAGTATACCTGTTAAAACAATCTTATTAGTTTTTTCCTTTAGTCGCTCTAGTAAGTCCCTGTACCTAGCCAGCAGCTCTTCCGATCTAGAATTTAAAACGTTATTACTTATTAGTACCAACATGAACAACATACGTTGTGTCCTCAGAGGTTCCGTCTGTAAGATGGTCAACACTATTAGTTATATCCTCCACCCTTGCACCAGGGTAACAGTAACGGTGCCTACGACGAGGGTTTCTCCCACAGAATTCCTCGAGCTGCCCTCGAACAATGGAATCACCAACGAGTCGTATTTCCGGTTCATCAGCATCTTCGAAACGTAAAACAGAAAACTTATTGTTTGTTATTACTGGTAGACAAGTCTTAGGTTTTCTCAATGGAGATCCATTACGCATTTAAACGAAGGGTTGGGAACTACGGGAAGAGAGAGGGCTATTAGTACTATTTATATTATTAGTAGAAACTGAGGCAGGAGGGGTCGTAACTGGAGTCTCAAGGGATTCTAATTTTGCCGTCAGGAGCATCACCCTTTCTTCAAGCCTCACTCTGGCCTCGCTCTCAGGTTCTAACTCGTTTCTCAGAACTTCCATGCTTGAGCACCACCTGCAAACTAACTGTTCATTATTATTAGCCAAAGTAAACGCGTAAGCGGCAAATTTCCCTTCACAGCGATTGCAAGTACTTGACGGGGGTGCCATGCTATTAATTAATTAAAAAAAAAAAAAAAAAACGAGTTTTGGAAATTAATACATTACAACGTAGGTCTACCGCATGCTTATTGTGCCGTCACCTGTGCAAGGCCGCAAAAATGTTCTTTAAACGCAGAAACAGGGGTTAATATGTTTTAAATGACATGGGCTGGACCTGTAAATCAAAATAACTTTTTATGAGGTGGTTTTAGTCGCTTTATTCAAATTTGTCACTCATTTTTTGTGCAAATGCATATTAATGGTGAAAATTATGATACTTATAATATATATATAAATACACTAATTTTTGGTCCAACGAGTATAATTTTTTGCTATTTGTACATGGAAATAGTGACGACGTCATTTCCTATGCACCGTTCACATGTCTTTCAGTCCGAACGTAGCAGATCAGTTTTGTATGATGTTGTGCGAAGGGTGTGAGTTGTCCTACCTTACGGCAATTGAACGTTTTGGCCATAATGATCACAGTGCACAGTGATCGGTGGGCAGCGTATAGTACCCTCTCAGATTTGGGCTATACTCATTGCACAGTTAATCATTCAGAACATTTTGTGGACCCTGATTCAGGAGCCCATACACAAAACATTGAGAGGCTTTGGAAAGACGTGAAAAGTTGGGAACCGAAATTATCACTATTCCCAGTATTTCGCCCGTTATTTATTTATTAACGAGCACCCACAGCGGGAGCGCCTTCATGCTTTCTTCAAGCAAGCTGCCCTTCTCTATCCTCCCACAGAATAATTCAAGGTTAGTTTATCTATTAGGCCTTAAAGCTTTCCTTAAAATACATTTTTCTAGTGTATTTTGATGTGCTTTGTTAAAATATAACCTTCATTTCCTGTGCAACTGTAAAGAAATAAGAATTTGTTTACATTATTTCAGGGTCATATTTCGTCATATCAGGAACGAACTTTAGGTTATTAGCGGGGGTCAAAGGGGCGGAGCCCCCTTGTTAGCGTTAGGTTTAGCTAGGTTAGGTTAGGTTTAGTTATGTTAGGTTTAGTTAGTTTTCATAATTTCTGGTTAATATATTGCTATTCACATGACCAGAAATGAAGAAATACGACTCCGAAGTAATGTACAAATAATCATATTGCTTTCCATTTGCACAGGAAATGAAGGTTATATTTGAACAGAGCACACTAAAATACAATAGAAAAATGTATTTTTTGTTTCAACTTCAGGCCATGTCATTTGCGACATAATTACCAAAGAAAAAATATTAATAGAACTTATCTGTCCGCTATTCGACCGACTTTTTTCTTTCCTTTTTTTCCTTTTTCCCACGGAGGGTGACCACACTCTACTTGATGAGCTCGTAGCAAGGCAAAATGAACATTATTACACCTCGTTTTCTAATATATTCGAAAAACAAACAAGGGAAGCCACGTGCACTAGCTTTGGTTTAATCAAATAATATAGTAATGAATAAAGTCAATAAATGAAATATATTCGTTAATGAATGATTAGTAACACGCGGTAATTTAGTTAAGAATGCAATAAACATTTTTTTTATAGACACTTCAACGAAAAAAAACTTATTCAAATGGTAACAGGATACTAGATAAAACACGTCTGTTCACAAGGAAAGACTGATCACTTCTGAAAGACTGATTATATATATATATATATATATATATATATATATATGATGGCCCTAAAAACCTATCCTATTTTTATTTTACCATTATTTTACGAGTATAATGGATGTATATTTTATTATTGGGGTTTCTTCTTCAAAGAGATAAAAGACTGGGTATTTTTATTCCTCATATACCGATAAGTTTCTTAGCATTCATTACTTAATAACTAATATTGTATATTAAAACCGTTCCTTCACCATTTCATACTTAAAGCAATAACGATACCGTTACCAATAGATTATAAACTATAGCCTAAAATGGCCATAGAAAGCCTTACTACTAGACATTTTTAAGAAAAGCTAAGTGTTGCCTAAGCATCCACACATTGTTTGTGAAACTCGCAACATTCTGAGGAGGTATTTTTCCAGGCGACTAATCTCCTTTCATGAGCCAGGGGAATGGCTCCCATCCTCACCTGACCTCACACCCCCTGACATTTTTTGTGGGGTTACATAAAAGATAGAATCTGTTCTACCAAGCCTAAGGCACTTGAAGACCTAAAAACCAAAGTCTATGAGGTAATCAACAACATCCCAGCTAAGTTATTTCTAAAAATTATATCAAACACTTGAGTAAGTTTGAATATTGTATTAGAAAAATGAGATTACATTGAATATGTTTAATTGCGTTTGTCTTTTAAATTCCTTTTTTTTTTTTAGCTTAGAACATTTATTTAAAAATAAAGACATTTTGGGAAATACCTGGTATATACCTGGAAAACCTGGTAGAAGTTCCGAGCGTCGGTTTCTCATCACACGAAGGTCAAACTGGTGGTCCCATCTCTAGACCTGGCCTGATGGAGGAGCGAGTTGTTCTCTTGCGACCTCCATCGCATATAGTCAGGCACACCCGCCTCATCCGGTACCGTCCTGAGCCAGGCATCTTGTCTTCTTTTGACGATTTCAACTTTGACACCTATGATGTTCCTGGGGTCTTTCGGAAGCTGCTTAAAAAAAAAATCTTGGCCACCTGACAACCAAGCTATTTTCCTTCAGTGTTGAGGGTGTCCCTTGTCAGGCCTTTAGTTTGGGAACACTATACATTCTACCTTTCCTATTTTCCAGTGTTGTTTAGGTGGTTACTGGTTTCAGTATGAGGTTTGGTACCAGCTTTCCGATCATTTTTCATATGTAAATTATGGCGTATCTCGCTCTTCTTTCCAGCGAATATAGACTTAATATATGTAGTCTTTTCCAGTTGAGTTCTTTGCAGCCATTAATCTTGGCTGTGAAATTTATTTGGATTTCTTCTAGTTTATTAATTTCTTTTTTGTAAGGGTACGTCAAGACTGAACAGTATTCAAGTTTTGGTACGATCAGAGTTTTCAGAAAGGGGAATCATTATATTCTCATCACTTCTTTTGAAGATTATCAGTAGCTGTTCCATTATCCCATAGCTCTTTTTGCTTTGTTTATCGCCATCTGATTTTGTGTTTTAAATTTTGCATCATCGGTCATTATTACCCCTAAATCTTTTGCTTTCGTGCTTCTCTAAATTTCCTGTCTATTTGGGGCATAATATGTTCTCTTTAAGTTCCTCATTTCTTCCATATCTCAAGAGCTGAAATTTCTCGGGTTAAAATTCATGTTTTTGTCTTCTGACCATCTGTATATTTTGTTCGTGTCGCTCTGCAAAACCTCCACCTTTTTGTAATGTGAATCACAACGGGTTTTGCTCCCTCTTCTTGATCAGCTCTCAACTTTAAACAGATCTCAGGATTCGTGCAGGTGAGCTTTATTTTCATATCCACCCCATTCACAAGCAACTTCTCCTGGAATGTGAAGTCTGTATGCAAGCGTCCAAAACATTCATATATCTTTTTAGAATTTTTAAGTTTGTCCTTTATACTACTTTCGTCTTTAGCTTGATAATAGCCCTCGGCACTTAAAAAGGTATCCTTCGCTTCTTTGGAAAAGTTCAGCACATTTTCAAGAGAGGCTCGTAGGTGATAGTACCCCGTTCCTGCCGATATGTTGACCTGATGTAAATATACATCACACTGGTTGAATATGGAGTGCAGAAAGTTTGTTTCAGGGTTACAGCATATTTGTCATCGCAGTCCGTTCCATCAGAATGGGCTATACGTAGTTTAGCGTACACGTGCACACAGCTTGGGTCAAAAAAGTAAGGGCCTGAGCTGGGTACCACGAATTTTATTGGAGCACTGGGGAAACTAATTGTGTTTATCGGGTTAATCGTAATAAAGTCATGTGCTCAATAGAAACTTGAGTTGGGGGCAAATCAAAGAGGGACAGCTCCGATTTACAACATTTTGAATTACACGGATGGATGAAGCGTGCCATGACGAGGCAGAAATAGTACCACCTCTTTCGACAAGTAGTAAACTGTCTATGATTCATGAGATCAATGTCCTTAGCTTATATCAGTCAAAAATGGTTAACCATCGGTTTCATTCGCTTAGAACACTTCTTTTTTTATATCCTTTTACGTTTAACGCCACGTGCTGGTATCCCTTCTTCCGGACAGCCCTCTTCTTCTTCCCACCACCACGCATTTTTCTCTTTGCATCTTTGACGATTTCGTCCCGTGTACGCTTTAAGTGTTTTTTTAGCGCTTCTTTAGGTTTAGCCCCAGCCAATATGTCTTCTGGCGTGTTAAGACCTGATTGTAGCGCTTTCCTCCCGAGGTATCTGGCTCCCTTCTTCAGCAAAGGGACAGCTGTACGTAGTATGGTTGACAAAAATGGATCCACGTCCACTACCACGTTGGTATTTCACACCTCGATAAACTGTGAAAGGCTTTCTGTTCATTATAACTCAGTGCGTCCAAAGTGTAGCTTCACTGTTAAGTTCCCATCACCGAATGGGAAATTTTTTTCTCTCAATCGTTCTTATATATATTGAGATGTTGGATATTAGATTAGTCGCGACATTCACATAATGGGACCTGTCATATGTAATACTCATGCTCTTCCCGCTATGGTTGGGAATCTGTGCAATGTGCAGCAGGCGTGCCTGGGTATCCCCAACAAACTGGTGCTCCACTATATTGCTATATTGCTGTATTGCTGTAAATACCGTGCATCCCCACCTCATACGAATCACGACCCAGTTCAATGGGTCCATGGAATTCTGTTACAAAGTTGGCTAGTGTGTTGTTAGGATGTACAGACAGGGACGAAGAGGACGGGAGTGTGACGTAGACATAGTTAGGCGCCAAGTTGCATACTATTTAAGCTTTAGTATTGCACCAGCTTTTATATAGGTGTTGAAGTTTTCTGGGTACTCTAGCCATTTCACCAGGTACATTTTTATCTTTCCTGAACCTTTACTTCCTAAAATTTTTTCAGTTTTAAACACATTTTTTCCTAAATTAAATGTCACTTTCTGCAACTCCTCTCGGTAAAAGCCTCCTGCGATTTCTTCCCCATTCAAATCAGACGCATATTTTTCAATAATAACTGTTTTGAGCTCCATAAGTCAATTGGTACGTGCAGGAAAATGAGAATTTGTGAATGTGGTATGTTTCATATGATGGATAATTGGGGGAATTTCAAGCATAAATGTGATGAAATTCACTGTCCTACATGCCATGAAGTAAAGCATGTATGTTATATGAAAGGCGCTAAGCCTAAAAATAGACCTTGTATAACTGTGTACTACGATATAGAAACATATACGAATGCTGAAACCAAAGAGGTCATTCCACATCTACTTGTAAGCCAGACTATCTGTGATGAGTGCATGGAGTTCGAGTGTGATGAGTGTCACAAATGTAGTAAACGGACAAACGTTTTAAAAACGATTGCACACGACAGTCCTGTGAAACTCTTTGTATCCTATATTGTCAAGTTAGCGGACAAGTTAAAAAAAATGACTGTGTATATTCTTGCCCATAACGGTGTAAAATTTGATATATTTACAGGTGATTCCTTGAAAAGAGGAAACAAACTACAAATGCAAATAAGAGGTAATGTACAGTTTAAAGATACTTTATTATTCACACCTTGTAAATTAGCAAAGCTACGCAAGGTAATGGGGGTAGCCGCCGAAGTTTGAAAAGGATATTTCCCTTACACATTCCTCACTAGCGAAACTTTAAATTAGGTAGGACTACCTCTACCCAAACATTACTTTAACCATGAATGTATGAGTACAGGTGAACGTGAAGATTTTGACCACTACTACAATAGTTTTAATGAATCTAATCCTTACAGTATAGCTGATGAATGTGAGCGTTATTGCGTGGGTGATGTGTGTGTGTGCTTAGAGTGTGTTTCCAGGCCTTTATAAAGATGTACATCGACCGTTTCAAATGCGATCCGTTGCCAAGTCGCAACCACGATTGCCTCATTATGTTCGACGGTGTTCAAGAACAATTTTATGCCTAAAGATACCTTAGCCGTCATTCACAGAAACAATCCCCGCAGTTATGGGCACAAGGCTATTTACTGGCTCATACAGCTATAGCAGCAGACAGGTGTATACATAAAGCATGCCCGCAACACGGGAGAAGTACCCATTAATGTTAATGGGCGTGTTTTTTGGGTTGATGGTCTAAGCGAAAACGTGCCATTGGCGAGAAGACTGTGTACTCCTTTAACGGCTACAAGGTCTTGTGGGAGCATGAGTATGATGCACGAATGGAAACAGATGGACAGTACCGTGAAGAAATAAACACGATCAAGCGTTCAATGGTGCTGGATCCTCTCAAATGCGGTGATAGCTTGTTCAGAGGGCGTACAAATCCCTACAAGCTATACTTTCCTCCTACGGAGGGAGTGAAACTCCATTACTATGACTTCTGTTCTTTATATCTCTATGTGATGAAGAACAATCCGTAACCCATAGGTGCACCTGAAAAACTGGTGGGATCTGACCTGCCCACCATCGAGGTATTCTCAGCAAATTTGAACGGGTACTATTTCGACCTTTCTTTCGTAGATGTGCTCCCCCTCGCGATTTATGGATACCGATCTTACCCGTCGTTATAGACCACAAGCTCATGTTTCCCCTGTGCGTGAAGTGCGCAGAGGAGAACAATGGGGATTGTAATCATACAACCAACCAGCGTAAGATCAGAGGTGTATATACAAGCCCTGAGCTGGACCTAGTTCGCCATGGCTACAGAATATTGAAGATATATGAGGTGTGGAGGTTTCAGAAGCTACCCAACGTTTTCACGCTATATGTAAACACTTTTTTGAAGGATAAGGTAGAGGCATCAGGATATCCGCGAAGAGTTGATGCCGAAGATGAAAAATCGGCTTATATTCAACGTTACCGTAACCGTGAAGGGATACAGCTTGACCATTCCAAAATTGTAAAGAACCCAGGCAAGCGTTTTAGTACAGAGTTGTGTATAAACAGTCTTTGGGGAAAATTTGCACAGAATACTGGCAAGGGGAACGTTCATTTGGCTCAAAGTTATAGTGAAGTCTGGGATTATGCCAACGCTCCCGATAAAGAGATCATGGAGATCGTGAATGTAGGTAATACTTACATAATAAAGTACAACATTACCGAATTGGCCACTGATACCTCACGGGTTACAAACATACCTGTAGCCAGCTTCACAACGGCCTAGGCACGCATCAAACTTTGGAGTCTATTGCATTCTCTTGGACGGAGGGTTTTATACGCCGATACAGATAGTGTGATATTCACAGCGAGGGAGGTTGAATACATGCCGCCTATTGGTGAATTCCTCGGAGAGTTAACTGATGAGATCAAGGATGAGTATGGAGACATCGCATACGCCGACTGATTTGTCTCAACAGGACCAAAAACGTATGGGGTACGGGTGAGGGTGGGGGAGGATACGAAATATATCGTGAAAGACTATGGGTATCACGCTCAACCAGGCGAATCGGCGGGTCGTTAACTTTGATTCGTTGAAAGATCTAATGTGCTTGGTTGATGATGAGGGCGACCAGCTGCCCCAACTAACTGTAGGTACCCACAATTTTCGGGCGCAGAAATTAGGGGACGTGAAGGAACTTAGGGGTACGAAGGTGTGCCGTAACACATATAGGAAACGTTACCAGGTGCCTGGTACCTATGATACCGTACCCTTTGGATACCACAATCTATGATTGTTATATGAGGCGCTCCGCGCCAGATGTTCGTAAGCGCCACCCCGGGCTAAAACTCTTTTTTGTACCAGCGTGAAGCTCAGTTCCCATACTATCCAATATTGAGATATACGAACATCTGGCTCTGAAACCATAAGGTCGAAATCCCTATTTAACCGTGTTTACAAGACGACCGTAATAGCGTGGCATGAATCGAGTGACTATACTCCGTGCCAGATGTTCTGAACTCACACCGCGCTACGCCTCCCCTGGAGCCAATCAGCGCGTGGCATCTAGTGCTCGTCATCATAAGGGCGGCCAATCAGAGCTCAGGGTAGTGTGTGTGTGTGTGGGGGAGGGAAGCGGGCGCGCATTTCATCATGTCTGATCGAAGCGTAATCTCTTGAACCTTATAAGTACGTAATTTTCAATCCTAAGCTTAGAGAATATTATTTTATTGTCATTATAGCATTTTACAAAGTCATCTTCACAGTTTCTATTGGATACCCCTTCAATTAATCCATGATTACTACTAATCATTAAATGATTAGTGTGTTCTAATGTAACCCATCGGTTAGCTGAGTTCGAAAGCTATAAATTTCATATAAACATCTTTGCGCTATCTTCAATGGTTCAAGAGATACAGTCTAATATTCATTCCCCAACTTTAACTGGCATTTTTTATTTTTGGCGCTTACGAACATCTGGCGCGGAGCGCCTGATATATATGTCTGTTGTTAACGATATGTTTATTTATTACACGTATTTGTGAATATATATCCCTTGAATAATTTGTTTATTAAATAAATCATGTTTCAATTAGCGTTTCACTTTCTCCCTGTGTGTGTGTGTGTGTGTGTGTGTGTGTGTGTGTGTGTGTGTGTGTACAGGAAAAACTCCTAAGCTCCGCCCAGCGTATGTACAGGAGAAAGTTCTAAGCTCCGCCCCTTGTATGATCGGTCACGTGACTCCTGCTACTACCTGGGCATATCTCTTCCCTGCGTACTCAGTTGACCGCTGCAAGCCCTGGATCTCAGACGTGTGTTTTCCCACGTAGATGAAAAATAGTAATGGCTACCTTTAATATTACGTGTTCGACGTTTATGAGTATTCGGCAAAGTGTGAAGATAAGGGTACTGAATGGCACCCTATTCCACCATCCTTTGATACTTTTAAGGCTACATTGAATCGTGCAAAGGAACAAGAGGTACAAATACTCTACGGCTATTCTGGCGAGAACATTGCAGGATTTCGAGGTACAAGCGATGTATTGAACTATGTTGTGGGACTAAACTTTATAAAAGCTTACATATACCGTGAAGTGGAAGAAACAACACGTGCAGAAGAGAAGCAACGGTTATGGTTAGTGAGTCTTGTTGATGAGTGGTGTGACAAGCGGTATTATGTCATGCTGCATCATACCGAGTACTCGTACCCTGCGGCTGAGAATGTAAATCTTGTCATCATGGAAAATATGAAGTATTTTTACCATTACATTAATATATATCATGACGAGGTTCGTAGTGGGGTTGTGGCTAAAGGCCTGCGTGAGGTTTTAACAGAATTTAGAGACGAGTATTGGCTGCTAAGCAAAAATGAAAACTATGGGCATATGTTTCTCTCAAATAGTGCACCGGAGTGTGAATAAAAAAAAAAATATGTTTAGTTTGTGAAAATCCCCCTGAACGAAAATGTCTGGTGCGTATTCTGGGGAATGGGAGTGATAAAACATTAAAACCGGTATTACTTCATGTATCGGAAAATTTCTCAAAACACCTACCCAGTATAATTGGTTACAAGTATTCACGTTGGAACAACGCCGTACACGTTTCATCAGCTTATGGTGTGACTCACTCCTCCCGTCGAGCCGATCCGCTCGCCTGTGGCTCATAGTCATCGCAGAGTTTGAACCGAGTTGACTTACACTCCTCGAATACGATGGAACTTTCTTTGAGCAGCATTCTCAGTGCCGTGTACGATGTGTCCGTGACGAAGTCATTGCGCGTGTTCAGGCGTAAAACCGGTGCCATTAACTATGTACTGGAAGCGACTTGTAGACAAACAAACTCTGGTAAACGGATGCTGTTTATTTAAGTGTTGAAGAGATGAATAGAGTCTTCGTGGTAGTTGAGAAGTGGAGTGAGGATCGTTATAAAATTCCTGCAGGTGTAGGTACAAGAAGAGAGCAGTTTAGTGATACCCCTCATATGCCATTGTTTGTATTTTGTGTATAAATAATGATCAGCCATGCATTGATATACGACTGATGTGGAATAATGCTTCTGATAATAACGTTCTTGTCCCTAGGTGAAACCGTTTCATCCTCGACAGAATGTTTGAAATCGTCGGTTTCCGCAAGCTGAAGCCTATATTAGACGCGCGTATTACGGATATGCTTTTTTTGATACGGTTCTTGAAAACGCATACACAGCTCTGCTCGACGGGTTTACCGAGTGTAGGACTGAACAAGGCGAGAATGGTCTAGAGATGGATGCTTATTTAAAAGGTTTAGACACTTTGAAATATCATGAACTTTGGTACAAAGCACTTGAGCGGTACAGGGCTGAGCTCACCTACACCGTTCACCCTGGAGAACTATTTCTTTACATAATGAGCAGCCGTCGTTACGACTTAGAAGATTATTTCAACTGCCGCTTTGCATTGTGAAGATAAGTTCACGATTGAAAAGCTCGGATCGGTAAGAATAAACCATCGATTGGAAAGGAGTGTTTATAAATTTGTATTTAATAATGATGTTGTGGCTAAGGATGACCTCTTTGTGTGTGCTTTTGAATGTATTCTAGCCGTGTTTAAAGATAACTTCCCAACCGAATGTAAAGTGGGCACAAAAATAGTATTGAACGATATGAAGGCCATTTACATAGAGTATAGATATCCCTATAACGAGCAATGAAATAATGTTAAAACGTATTTACTGCGTAGTGCAAAGCAATAATGATGTGACTGTAGACTCGATTACGTGCGTATTTAGTGTTTTAGTTAAGCGCAGTAGAACATAAAGTGTATGTATTTTGATGTATATTTATTTTCAATATATTTAATTATTTAATATAAGTATATATATATATATATATATATATATATATATACAGTGCCCGCGAAAAGTATCCGATCACCCTTGAAATTTGTATTTTTTACATAAAAAACAATGTTTAAATGTATACTAACCTTATATTAGTATTTTGTCATCTGTCCTTTGGTTTGGATGACTTGTTCTAGACGTTTTGGCATGGATTTAATCAAGTTTTGACAAACTTCCACTGATATTTCCTTGCACCATACCTTTTTGATGGCCTCTTGTAATTTTTCGACTGAGCCAGTGTCGTGGCATTCAACCTTATTTTTTATTATTAGCCACAGATTTTCTATCGGATTGAGATCTGGACTATTACCAGGCCAATCCAAAATATCAAATTTATTGTCAGTAATCCATTTTGTCACTATTTTGGCCCTGTGACATGGTGCACCATCATGCATGTATGTTTTTGTCCTTTGGATTGCCATTGCCATTGGAAGTTTATCCTGTAGCATTGCTAAATACCGTGCACCATTCATAGTTGTGTTCTTCGGAAGAAAATATAAGTTTCCACGCCCATAGTAACCGAAACAACCCCAAACCATCACACTTGGAGGGTGTTTCATTGTCTTTAGGGTGTATTTAGGGTCCATCCTATTTGAGCCAATAGGCCGGCGAACCTTTTTTGGACAACTTCTGAATGTCAAAAATGTCGACTCATCGCTAAATAAAACCTTCTTCCAGTCATCAACAGTCCAATGAATGTATTTTTTACAAAATGCGACACGTTTTTTACGCATTTTTTCATTAATGAACGGTTTCTTAGCAGCATGGCGAGATGGTAATCCGAGTTCTTTTTGGAGCCGCTCCTGGATAGTTCGTTCAGAAACACCAGATAACAAATTATTCATATTAAATTTTATTTCTTTCGCAGTTATTGTTGGGTTTTTCAATACTAAACGTTTCATAAGTTTGTCTGTTCGCGAATTTGTTTTTCTCGGTCTGCCAGATCGTTTTTTAGGGACTGGCGTGGTTAGGCCACCATTGTTCTTAGCCCGTGAAACCCATAAATTAACGGTACTTTGGGATATGTTTAATTCCTTAGCTATCTGTCTCTGTGATTTCCCACATGCATGCAAAGCAACAATAGCACCTCGACAATCACTCTTAAGTTGTTTTTTAGCACACATTATATATAAATTTTATTTACACCACTTTTTGTAAAAAAAAAAAATATCAAGAAATTTACACAAACAGTGAAATCTGACAAATTTGAGACACAGCCACCCGCAACGAAGGCTACCAGAACACTAATTTGAGAATGCGTTGGATAGCTCTCATATCAGCGAGCAACCTCAAAGTTACCAGATGTCGCTAGAACAAATAGAAAGTGAATTACGTGTCTCTGAATATCAAGGGAAAATATTGTATTTTCTTGAGTGATCGGATACTTTTCGCGGGCACTGTATATATATATATATTTCTCCTGTACTATTATACTGATGGTTATACTCCATCGTTTTGTATTTCTTATATTATTTTAATTTTATTTTTTTATCATATATTCCATCGTTTGTATAGAATTGTATATTTATTTTGTATATATTTCGTGAAATTGATTCCAATAATTCGTTTAAATAAATAGAATGATGTAATGGTTTTATTTAAGTCTTTTGGTTGTATATATAAACGATGTTATTTAATTATATGTATACCAAATGGCTGGTTACGCCTTCTAAACCGACTGACGGATTTCTAAGCCAACTGTCAAGAATATATGCTTTAATTAAATAAATAGCGCAATCTGGCAACTCAACCCTAATAATGTACACCTGAACAAACCATTTACTCATTCTAAGCCAGATTAAGCTTTCTAAGCCGACTGACTGCTTAAGCCAACTGGCTGATTAGGACCTTATAAGACAGCGGACGCTCGGATGAACTCTCATTATGCGTCTGGCTGGAGCCAGGCGAACACCCCTCTCTCCTTCTTAGGTTAAGGCTTAGGTTAGGGTTTCCCTTTGGGGGGTGAGGACATCCCATCTTCTTCCCAAAGACCCTCCTCCCTCTCCTTTATCTCCCTCTCTTAGGTTAAGGTTACCCCTTTGGTGGGAGGTCATCCTCTCTTCTCCCCAAAGCTCCCTTCCCCTTCATTGCAGCTTGGGGGATAACTTCTCCCACTTTGCAGCATTGACTTGTTGCACAACCCCCTCCCCCTTCAATGCAGCTTGGGGGATAACACCTCCCCCTTGTTGCATAACCCAGCCACCTTTCTTGCATAACATCTTGCAACATCCCCTCCCCTTTGCAACATTGCTCAACACTTGCAACATTACACCATTGTCGACAAAAAATCCAGGGGTGGTACGCGAAGTTAAGCTCGGCCTTAGCAGTAGAACATCCGAGTGAAGAAATTATTCTAATTTTTTTAAAATAAATCAATGAAGAAGCGGATGGAAACACACAAATCCTTAAATGGAGTCTTCTTTTACCCAAACTGTTTTATTGATGACATTTTCTCAGAAAGAGGCACTGAAGGGAGAAGACGAATTTAGAGCCTCTTGAATTTACCGCTGATGGTCAGGAATTGAAAGAGGAGGAGGAGGTTCGATCTCTTTCGACAATGGCGCAGGCAGGAACGATTTAGTTTTACTGTATAAAATAATAAAAAAAATAACTTAAATTTTGGGGGAGTGCAATCTGAAGGCGAAGTTCTCCCTTTGCGAACTTTATTTTTTTTAATAAACAAAACTAAAAAAGTGAAATATAAATAAATATAAAAATTCACTAATTACATACTTTTGATGACATAATGATGTCGGGGTTTGTACACTAATACAATAATACAATTTAGTACATCAAGTATTTAATGTATTATGTATTCACTGGTCGAATTTCTAACGCCACGTTTTTACGACTTTCATAATTTCATATAATAACAAGTCATGATTACAGTTATTATAGTTATAATTAGTATCATTATTATTATCTAATTGGTTAGGCGTAGAATGAGTGAGGAAAGGACGATAGGACGTAAATAATGGTACGAGAATTTAAATAAATGTACGTGAGAGCACGCGTGAATGTTGACACTAATTAGCATACATGGACCCGTGAGAAGAAACGAATTAACAACTAGCAGTAGGTAACAATGGTGTAACAGTTAGGTAACGGCACTGTGACAATAGCATACAGTAACGATGAAATATGTAACAGTTACAACGCATCGTACAGGGAAAATTTTGTATACAGAGTGAGAGATTATTCCCAGAGATGAAATTGGAATCTGCAAAGTCAGGGACTGAAGATGAATGTAGCGGCGAATTCCATCACTTTTCTACTTATGCTAGTTAGAAATGATTACAATATATATTAGGGCGGAGCGTTTTTACACTTTTTTCGATTTTCGTTTTGTAATAGCGCGGAAAAGTGGCTCTTCCACGTCAAACGTGAGTGTGTAAAATCTCAGAGATCTGCAATAATATCTTCTGCCTCCGCACGCGCGTTAAAAATCCAAAAAATGCCCCAAAATACGCATTTTTCAATATTTTCTTATAGTTTTAATTTTCATCCTACCTTCTTGTAATAGCGAGGAAAAGCATCCTAAAGGTTTATTTTAGACTAGTTTTAAATATTTTTGTCCTGCGATAATATCTGCCACCGCAAACGTTCCAAAATACAGAAAAATCCGCATAAATCACGTTTTTTGCATATTCAGCCTATACGCTAATAAATTCACTTTGTACGTCATGTAGTACTTCCACATCGTTCTAGAAGCTTCCCCACAGCCTGGTATGATGTGTTGCTCGTCATTGCCATAGACGGCAATGAATCAGTGAGTGATGACTGATGAGTCATGACTCACAACACTCTACCAGGCCTTCTTCCTCTCACTTCCCTGCAGTGTTGTGCTAAATACGTTTCGGGTAAGATGTGGATTGTGTTGCTGTTGCTGTTAATACATCTTTAGAACACGACAACACGCATATGGGACTAAGGTAGGTTGATTTTTCGCATTTTTAGCTATCGACTTTGGACTAGTCGAGATAGTCAGGGCTTAATATGATAATAACTGACAAAACATTTGAGATCCCTAGCTTTAACCGTTTTTTGAGGAAACTGTTTCAAAAATCATCAAAAAATAGCACCGAAAAATACCGCATTTTCGCAATTTTTGGCCGAAAAAAAATGCTATTTTCATAAAAAAATCCTGAAAAACGTTACAATTTTATTGAAAACAAAACATGTACAGAGTCAAATAGACACATTTAGATCCCAAGATCATCATAATTTTCACTGTAAGAGCCCTTAGAAGCAAAGGAAGGCCTCATCTGGCGGCTTAGGGCTTTGGCCAGAATGTGTTTGTGCCTTGATTCGAGTCCATAAACAGTATGGGAAGCTTCAGATGTCAGCTTCACGGCCCTTTCAACACTAAGAATGTGAAGGCAGATCAGGCAGCTCCAGCTTCGTGCCATTCAGCAATGTTTCTTGAAGCTCCTGGTCAGAAAAGTCTTCTGTGAGAGCAGGTTCACAGATGCCACTTTGAGAAAGGTTGATTAGTTCTGACCAGTGGGTAGCTTCAATGTTGATGGCTGTGATCTTCTTCAGCCTCTTCTTGGCTGGCTTCCCACTTCTGAAAGAATAATAATTAATTTATTTTTTATTTCAGTTTAAAATTTAATCCCTATTAGTCTCAGAATTGCTGATTTAAATTAAACTTAAATTAAAAAAAAAAAAAAAACCGTTCTATAAATCCCCATAATCGATTTTTTTTTCAGAAAGAAGGTAAGATTATTTCCATTATCAGAGGGGAAGGGGGGAATTGGGATAAGAAAATGTGAAAAAAAATTCGATTATGGGGATTTATAGAACTCGGGCCTTTTTTTTATTAAATAAATCCCCATAATCAAATTTTTTTTTACATTTTTTAAATTAATAAATGTTTACCTGATGGACAGAATTTTCTTGAGAGCAGCTTCTCTCACTTCCAAGTCATCAGACTTCATCATGGAGTACAGCACATTCTCGGGCAGCAAGGCAAAAGCATTGTGCTTCAGGTTCTTGAAAGCAACACCCTGGATTTCTTCAGACTGCTGCTTGATCCTCTGGATCATGTTGAAGATGTACAGCTGCTGATTGTGGAACTTGCTGTCCCTTTTGATCTCAAACCAACTGACTGCATACACTTCCGCAATGAACTTGATGGCCTGGTAAAGCTTATCTTGTAGTTCTGGAGGGTAAGCACCTCTGGTCCACAGACACATCAATCTAATTGACAAGTGCAGATTATGTGCTGTGTTTGACAATTTTCTTTCTTGCACTTCACAGCATTGTCATCACAGGGACGAACAGGTAGCTTACAGGTGCAAGCAGAAATGTCAAAAAGTTTATCCAGCTTTTCCTCCAGATTCTGCTCCTGGACTGTAGAAAGAGATTTCCTGTTTATCTCTTTTGCTTTCTTGAAACACACTTTATCCACCAATTTCACTACATAATATTCCTCATACATGGGCAGCCGCGGGTTCACTGCTTGCCAGATCTCAACCACATCCTTTGCTATCATTTTAGCAATATCATAGTCTTTCAAGTCCGGGTGGCTGTTTTGGAGGAAATAACTGTACTGAATAACTTGGCGGGGGTAGGAGGCTCTGTTTTATCCAAAGGGGAAGGCTGGCCACTGAATTTTTTGGCACTATCACTTCGAGTTAACACCGCAAACTTCCGTTTTTTACCCATTTTTATGAAATATCTGAAAATAAACACAGTTAAATGAACGCATCATAAAATAACTTAATTTAATACACATTTTATAGGTAAATATCATTAAAAAATACAAAATAATACACTAATAAACATCTATAATGCATTTACAATAAGTTTCAAGCATCGTTTTGTTAAAAAAGCCGAATTTTAATTGATTATTTTGATGAAATAAGGTCCGATATTTTGTTTGTTTACATTGCGCGAATACCACGCGCGCGATTTTACGCGTAAAATTCGGCAATTTCACAACTTAAAAATAATTAACAATCCTCAAAAAATACAATCATTTTCACAAATATGAGTTGGTGCAACGTTTTTTATACATTAATACCTTTCTATCTAGACTAGTCCAAGATCACAGTTCCAATATCAACCTACCCTAAATTGTGGACATATACTGCATATTTTAGTGCATAATAATACGTTGGTGTAATATACAAAACTTCTGCAGAATGCAAGAATATTTTATGTTTTAGGAGTAATTTCTTAATTTTTATATTAATTACTGTGCTTTTCACAATGTCAGTACCAGCTCAAGCAACCTAGACAAGAGGTGCCTTCCAACCTATAAGGACGTCATGAAATATTTTCATCAAATAAGGTTGAATCTGAAGACATCGAAGAAAGAGCATACAGTTGCAGAAATTTCGGGTGTTCTCTCAAAAACTCTCGAAGATTTGTGGAAAACACCCTCTATTCCTACTGTTTCTCATAACCGTGTCGTTCAAATGATTAAAAATTACCATGAAAAATGTCAAAACCTTCTAAAGTCAATAAAAAGGAAACAAGATAGTGACTCATTCAAAATTAAATTACAAACATTTCAAAATGAGGCAAAAAACAAATTATTTGACATCAATGCTTGCAAATGTGAAAATTTTGATAAGTGTTCATGTGAAAACCATCTCAAGGTTCCAGCAATTGAACAAGACTTCCTTAAAGATCAGAGAACAACAAGAAAATTGGCAGTAGGCTCTCTTGATGTTTCACAAACTCGTAAAGATCTAGCAACTATTGCTAGAAGACAACAGAGAATGAAACAGTATGAACCAAAACCTTCTACCAGTAAAGGACAAGCAATTGAAACACTGTCATCAACATCAAGTGAAACAGAAGGAGCGGATTCTGATTATGAACCGACACAGAGAATCAAATCGATGGAACAATCTCATCATGGAACAATCTCATCATGGAACAATCTCATCATTGGCTATAGCTTGTGACAGAACTGGTGTGTCAGACAGGTCTGCTGCTATAATTGCTTCGGCTGTTCTTGAAGACGTGGGAATTATAAACGAAAAAGATTTAAGTTCAGTAATAGACAGATGCAAAGTAAGGAGAGCTAGAAAAAGAGAGATCTATCATTCAAAAGAGAGATTACGAAGAAGAAACTATGGAGAATATCTATTTCGATGGAAGAAAGGACAGAACTGCAGTGCAAGAAAAAGTTGGCAGTAAAGGTTATCAAAAAAATATAACGGAAGAACATATCACTTTGCTTCAAGAACCAAACTCGCATTTATTGGGCATGTAACTCCCGCTTCTGGCTCAGCACAGAGTATATCTTCTGCAATTTTGGATTTTTTTCGCTCAAATGAGATTGATACTTCAGAAGTTAAAGCCATTGGATGTGACGGGACAGCAGTTAATACAGGACCAAAAGGAGGAGTGAAAAGAAGTATTGAAGAGCACTTTCAGAGAGCACTCCAGTGGCTGATTTGATTGCTTCACACTAATGAACTTCCCTTGTGGTACATAGTGACTGACATTGATGGTAAAACAACAGGTCCTCAGAGTTTTACGGGGCCTATAGAAAAAGAGCTAATTGATTGTGAAAAGAGACCTGTTGTTGAGTTTGAAGCAGTTGAAGCGGAAGAAATTGTAGTTGACAGAGATGATCTGAGCACAGATCAGAAATATTTGGCAGAAATCTATGATGCTGTGTCAAAAGGTGAAGGTACTCCCTCTCTAGCTCAAAGGAAACCAGGCAAAATGGCACACTCCAGATGGGTGACAACTGCTAACCGCATACTTCGTCTCTACGTTTCAACTGAAGAACCTTCAGACAACCTTAAGTGTATCGTGGATTATATTATGAAAGTTTATATTCCAATGTGGTTTCAAATCAAGAGAAATTCTTCAGCAACACAGGGAGCCAAACATCTTTATCAAATGATACAACGCTCGAGGTCGTTGAGCGCCCGCTGTATAGAAATAGTTGATCGTGTTATTCAGAGAAATTCCTATTTTTCTCATCCTGAGAATGTTCTCCTTAGTATGATTCACGATGACGCAAAACATACCAGAGAATTAGGATGGAGGAGAATCCTTAAAGCAAGAGATTCTGAGTCAGTCGCAGTGAGAGTGTTTAAATTGCCCACGTTGAACTTTCAGTGCAGTGAGTACTACAACATGATTAACTGGCAAACTTGTGAGCTGTCAGAGCCTCCTCTGACAAAAGTTCTATCACGCTCCGACATCCTGAACTATATCTCAGGAGATGTACCTGATTTCATTCCACGCTTTCCTTGCCACACCCAAGCGGTTGAACGGCATATAAAGCTGGTAACAGAGGCTTCAGCTGCAGTATGCAGTTCAAAGGCAAGAGATGGATTTATCAGAGCAAGATTAGAATCCAGAAAGAAAATGCCAAGAATGGAAACAAAAAGTGACTACAGTGTGTAACTAGCCTAAGTCCGATAATGGTAGGGTGGTTGGGTCGGGCAGGGAGGAATTCGAAATGCAGCCACCTCCACGTGGAGTTCTGGGTTATTTTGTCAATATAGTACATTCAACATTGACGAAATAAGCGAGGAGCTGCATGCATATTACATAATAAATCAAAATAAACCAAGCATATACAAAGTAAACTGCATTGGTGGACCTAAATTATTTAATTGCTCAAATATATAAACTTCTTAAATTACTAAAATATGATATAATGAATTGTTAATTGCATTACTTAATACATAATTAACGAATAAACTGTGGTGTAGGGCCGAAGTTGACCATAATTGCGTCATTATAAAATACGCTATTTATATAAATTTTCCTGTATTTTGGAACGTTTGCGGAGGCAGAAGAAATTATCGCAGGACAAAAATATTTAAAACTAGTCTAAAATAAACCTTTAGGATGCTTTCCTCTTTATTACAAGAAGTTAGGATGAAAATTAAAACTATAAGAAAATATTGAAAAAATGCATATTTTGGCGCATTTTTGGATTTTCAACGCGCGTGCGGAGGCAGAAGATATTATTGCAGATCTCTCAGATTTTACACACTCACTTTTGACGTGGAAGAGCCACTTTTCGTGCTATTACAAAACGAAAATCGAAAAAAATGTAAAAACGCTCCGCCCTAATATATATATATATATATATATATATATATATATATATATATATATATATATATATATATATATTAGCGGTGGACCGGATGTCAGTTTTTCAACATCTGCGGATGCGGATCTTTAATTTCAATATCCGCGGATGCGGATGCGGATATTTAGTTAATCTATCAATATAATATAAAATTATGAATATATGACATAATTTTTAAAATTTCGTGATATTACTATTATGGGAGGCAATGCATAAGAATTAAAATGAATATTAATGTTTTCATTATGATAAAAATAATAACTTTCTCAAGAGTTTCAGCCAGAGAAAATTCAATGAAACAAGTTTCATTCAATTTTCTGTGATACCAGGTATTTATATTTTGAGGTTTATATATTTGTTTGTTCATTAATAATTAATACTTTACATAAAATGTGCATGACTGGGCCTTATAAGCTACTTTATAAGCTAATTTAATTGTAAATTGCATAATTTATTAGAGGTAATATCCGCATAACATCCGCAGACAGAAGTGCGGATGCGGATGTTAAAAATGATGCGAATATCCGGTCCACCACTAATATATATATATTTATACACACACACACACACACACATATATATATATATATATAAAACTGCATATACAGGGTGTTTCATAACATGTGGGACGCACTTTCAGGATGGATTCAGGACCTGAAAACAATGAAAAAAGTTTATATAAATACAGGGTCTGTCAAAAAACTAAGCCAAATTCAAACCTTTATTAAAACAAAACCATTTATCTAATTAAGTTGAAGTTTTTACACAATAAAGTATAGGTAATCACCTATTATCCTTTAAATGTTTATGACGATATCTTCAGAATTGTTAATTTTATTAATAATTAACTAAAAAGTGAGATTCTCCTACTTTAACATGAAAATTTTTTTTTTACGATTACTGTAGATAATTTTTAGTTTAATAAAATTAAAAGAACTGTTCAATATGATTCCCTTGCATTTCAATCACTTTGTCCATGCACTCTTTTAAATGGTTTAAATTGCAGTTCAGATTTAATAATCCTTCTTACGCTTGATTCTGATATTTCTAGTTCTTTTGATATTTGAGCAGGTGTCACGTGGCTACCAGGTCGATCCTCTTGACTAAGGATACGTTCCTCCACTTTCTGAATATTTTCAGATTTAATAATCCTTCTTACGCTTGATTCTGATATTTCTAGTTCTTTTGATATTTGAGCAGGTGTCACGTGGCTACCAGGTCGATCCTCTTGACTAAGGATACGTTCCTCCACTTTCTGAATATTTTCATCTACTCTAACTGATTTTGGTCGCCCACTACCAACCTTCCTTTCAATTCTTCCTGTTTCATCGATAGTTCTCAATAAGTAATCTAAACCTGATCTAGTCCATCCTTTATAATCGAATTCAGAAAGTAATTTCCTTGCACTATAACCTTTTTCAACTCTATAATGCTTTATAATTATTTTATCTTCACGTGAGAATGAAGAAAAAAGAAGATATTACATAATGAGAAAAACTGAAATTTTCGCAATCTGTAGAAATAACCGCATAACTCCTAAAATATTTAAAATAAAGTTATAAAATTATCACAGATTATTTATGAGCCTTTTATTTAATTAGTGTAAAAAAATATTTGAAATCTCTATCAAATTGTACATTTTATTGAGATTTCAAATTGGCTTAGTTTTTTTTGACAGACCCTGTATATGCCCGAAATCGCTTTGTTTTCGAGTTACAGCCCGTTTTGTGTTCCAGCAATTCTTTCCGCAAACTGTTTACAAACACTGCTTGCTGATAATGTTTGTGAGTGTGTATTAGACTTATTTCATGTATGGCCTTTTCGATTGTAATGTTCGTACATTCTATGACATGTTTCAATATCGTTGAGTGCAGAGCCATCAGTCAGTCAGAGGTGCATCGCGGTGTTTCACTGTTCGTATTTGTAACTTCTTACTGTGAATAATTGCAGTCCAGTCAAAAAACAAAATCTTAAAAGTTTTTGTGCTATTCAGTGAGGCTTATTCAAACAGAGAAATGGCAGACATACATCTCATGTGTGGACTTGCCCAGTCTATTCAGAGAATAGATGAGCGTCTTGGTGATACAGAATCATTCAACAAGCGAGTTTCAGATGGTGGTAGACCAATCAGCGCCAGAACTGTTGAGTTGGAGGAGCGGGTCCTGAATCTCGTGGAGAAACATCCTGGTGTCAGCACCCGAAGGATAGCAGCAGCAAAGGGTGTAAAATACACAACTGTGTGGAGAATTTTATGGGGAACAACAGCTTTACCCATATCACATTCAGAGAGTACAAGGCCTTACTGAAGCTGATTTCCCACCGCGAGAGGCTTTTTGTACTTGGTTCCTTCAACAGTGTGCTCGCGATCCTCTTTTTTCTATCCTCTGTGTTGTTTTCTAATGAGGCTGCCTTCACAAGAAATGGCGTGATCAATTTTCACAACACTCATCACTGGGCCGAAGAGAATCCGCATGCCATCATCCAGTCAAGGCACCAACAACAATTTAGTATCAATGTATGGGCAGGACTTATTGCCGACAACTTAATCGGTCCTTTGTTTTGCCTGAAAGATTAACAGGAGAATCCTATTCCAATTTTTTAAGGAATGATTTAAGCGATTTACTAGATGAAGTTCCTCTTGGTGTCCGACGTCGTATGGGTTTATGCATGACGGCGCTCCGCCTCATTTTAGTCGAGTAGCCAGGAACTATTTGGATGGCCATTTCCCTGATAAATGGATAGACCGTGGAGGACCCATTGCGTGGCCTGCTCGCTCCCCGAACCTGAATCCACTCGATTTTTACCTGTGGAATCATCTGAAATCCATCGTTTACGTGACAACCATTAACAACGTTAAAATGCTTCGCCAACGTGTAGAACAAGGATGCCAGAAAATCCGAGCAATACCTGGAATGTTTGAACGCGTCAGGCAGTCTATGACGAGGCGTGTATTCAAGCGCAAGGCGGTCATTTTGAGCACTTCCTTTAAAGGTAAGGTGGATACTTGCTGGAACACACACTCTGTAATTCGGAAACAAAGCGATTTCGGGCATATGTTTATATAAACTTTTTTAATTGTTTTTCAGGTCCTGAATCCATCCTGAAAGTGTGTCCCACATGTTACGAAGCACCATATATATATATATATATATATATATAAATATAGATATATATCTATATATTATATATATATATATATTATATATATATATTATATATATATATATAATAATTATGCACGTAAGAGTATGTGTGTTGGTGAACAGACAGACAA